>CM025638.2:943076-1031152 GCA_014621495.2 Entosphenus tridentatus
TCTTGAGACAACTCGTCTTGAGACAACTCGTCTTGAGACAACTCTTCTTGGCTGTTTTCTCTCAAGGAATGCGGTGGTGGGGGTGTTGGGGGGTCACGTGACGGTGTAGTCACCTCGCCCACCCCACCCCCACCCCACCCCCACCCCACCCCCACCACCGCCCGCCCGGCCCTTCACATTTGGTCCCGCGCACAAGTTGGGCCGCTCCGCTTCCTGGGCGAGCGAGCTGGAGTCGGGGGATCACATTTCCCAGCGCGCACAAGCGAGGCCACTTCCTCTGCACGTCTCGCCTTGTACTGCTGCTGCTGTCAGTGTTGCACTCGGCAAGGGCCTCCTCCTCCTCCTCCACCACCACCACCACCAGGACCCTTCCTTCAACACGAGGAGGAGGAGGAGGCACAGCAGCCCACCGACGCGAGCTCGCTCTGCTGTAGCAGCAAGCCCCCTCTCCACGTGGCTGCAGCAGGCCTCGGACATTGGAGTTTGGCTCCCTGAGAATTGGAATCAGAATCTTGATTTAGACTGCAGGAGGAGAAAGAAGGTGCATTGCCCGAAACGTCACCCATTATATATCTGAGTGTGGTTTTGACGTGCTGCGTTATTTAACCGATCTTCGTCACTTTACCCAAAGACCCAAACAATGTGAATTCCTCCAGTCGCGAAAGCTTTTCGCCGAGATCTTACTTCCCAGTTTAAGGTTTTATAAGGGGGGCTTCGCCCCTCACACCGCACCACTCCCTCCCTGTCACTGTACGCGCTTGGATTTCTGTTCGACTTTACCCTCCACAGAAGTGCTAAACTAAACTTGGTTTTCTTTAACCAGGTAAGGCCCACTCAGCTCTTAGCTCCTTTTCAGAAGCGACCTTGCTCCACATGATAGCTCAACGAAGTGGCTTATCGTGTGGATATGTATAACTGCTAAATACTCTGAACGCATTTTGATTCTAAATGTGGAGGGAAAACCCCTAGGACCCAGAGAAAAATCCACGCGACTAAGGGGAGAGAGAGGACATGAAAAACCTCATATACAGGCGCCAGGGTCGAGATCGTATCCACGACCTCCTGCATGCAAGGCGAGGTAGTTAACATTTCCTTCAATGTTGGCCAAGGAGCCTTACCCAGGTTTCTGAGATTCTGCAAGAGGTGTATTGCAGCCACAGTGGTGGCATGGTGGTGGCACAACTGGGCTTGCGATTCAGAGGTCGGTGGTTTGATTCGTTCTCCCGGCCTGGCAACTGAAACAATGGGGCAGCTTTCTTAAATCCCCCTCTCCACCCACCTCTGTCCTTCCAGCAATGATAAATATACACAAAGCACAGATCGGCAAGTCGTGTGTGATGGAGTAAAGTGTGCGTACTCCCACCTCTTCCAAGACGTCTGGCCACTATGGAAGAGTAGGCCAAAACACCCTCTATAACTCTGGTGGGGGCCCTTCTGCCAGCAGTGATAATGAGCAAATAAAGTTTGTCTTTCGTATACTAAGACATGTAACGATAGGACCAATACATCGGCCGTGGCTGATCATTGTTTTAATGCTGTGGGCTCAGATGAAATCGATTTTTCCAAGACGAAGGTACTATGCAAACCCACTGACTATCATCAAAGATTTGTCCATGAAGCCATCCAGATATATAAACACAGACACAACTTCAACCGAGAAGGTTGGTACAAATTGAGCAATCATTGGAAGGACGTGATTGACCAGGTAAAGTCTTAATCTGCTGTGATGTTTCCATCCTTCCTGCCGATGTTAGCTGACTCTCTGAGTTGCATTACTGGGTTTGATGTCTTTGTATTGACAGGCTGGATGTCCGACTCGATCTGCCCCTGAAGCATCATTGACATGCTAATCTCTCACGATACAATGGCCACTTCCACAGCCTAAGGGAGACCATCCCTAGCCCCGCCCTCTTACCCTGAGGGGACTCCCATCTCAGACCTATACAAGATCTTGTTTCAGGAGCTTTCTCTCTCTCACCTGAAGACGATTCCCTGTGTTGCGATCGAAACGTCGGGATCTATTACTTTTTCTATCTACGTGACTTTACCGAAAGACCCAAATAATAAGACATGTAACGGTTGAAATTTATTTAACCCGCACGATCAAACAGCGGGCAAGTAGAGTGTGCAATTAATCACTCTTGTGCAAAACATAAAATCGAAAATTAATTTAGTTTTTGAATACCTTTCATGTGGAGAGGTGAACTGCCGTATGAGTACATTCCAGCAATTTGGTCAAACAGTAGGTGGCGACTTTTCGTGGCCTCAAGTTCTTTACACCCCCCCACCCCCATATGCCCAGCCCCGCTGGGCATGTGGTGGGCGGTAGGAAATTCAATTTAAGATTTCACCAAATACCACCGAGTGAGTGGCATAATTCATCGTAACCGAATGTCTGAAGGACGAAATTCCCCGTGCTCTTACAGATAATTTGCATGTTGGCTCCTGTGCACAGAAATTAGTTAACTGAATTACGAATTTAGATTTACCCGTAGCAAAATAGATGGGACGACACTAGACTTCACGTTTTTACAACATCGCTTAGTCATATGTCGAGGAGCTAACGGATACAATTGAGTCAAAGGTTTATGACTTTTTAAGGATTCTCTATAAATGTCGACCAGGCATCTTGAGACCTCAAAGTATTCGTGGATTTTGCTGCACTCCTCTGTGCTGACCACCATCGGTGGCTAGGAGATGTTCACTACCTCGCCTGGTTTACAGGAGGTGCGGGTTCGATACAGACCCTGACGCCTGTATATTTATTTCGTTTAAATGTTCTCCACGTGTTCGTGTGGATTTTTCTTCGGGTCCTCTGGTGTTCCCTCCATATATATTTAGAAACATTCGTTTATTTGGTTGCTATAATATTCCATACGATAAGCCACTTCGTTGGGCTAGCATTTTTGGCCAGGTCGCTTCTTTAAAAAATCCATATAGCTCAGTGGACCTTACCTGGTAAAATGAAAAATAGTTCTAGCTTAGTTTTACCATCCGCGTAGCCCCAGCCACTATCCAAGCTTCATCCTGCTTAGCTTCTAGAGATCGTGCACCATCCGGGTGAGTTGGTAATACGCGACATTTGGAAGACGAGCATGCCCTTCCAACACAAGCACGCGAGGGATTCACTGGGGCAAGACAGAGCAGGTTACAAACGGCACGCCAGTACTGCTGCTTCGCTTTGGGACGCTGGCGTCTAAAGCTGCCAAAACAGCAGCGACCGGACTAAGGACGGCTGGAATCTTTAATCGCTGAGCATCGTCGATTTTACATCACATGTGTCTGACGAAATCATGATCTTGTCTGAAAGAAGCACGCAGAAACGAGGCGTGTATGATGTTGTTTCGCGGTTCTGGCAGCAGAATTCGTTGAGCGTTAAGCTTAAGCTGCGGGCTTGGAGTAAATCCTGTTTGCGTGTGAGCTTGACATCTTAGTAGGGCAAAGACGTGAACAATATTAAGGACTCTGATAAAAAAAAAACATTCTCCGAACTTTATATTGACTGTGCTATCGGCATCATGACATGAGACAAGGCGCCCATTCGGATCTTTGACAGCGCAATGTAATGCTTCGTGTGAGAGAGTGGCTAACAGAAGTGGATATGAAAGAGCTACCTCTGAATCCCTTGGAGTGGCCTCTCGTCCACACAGTGGGGCTGGCACGCACTCACCCACTCTCGGATATTCCTCGCATGATCAGTCAAACTGATATTTTGAATTCTCAGAGCTGAAATGTATCCAAATTTAATACGGAACGAAATGCGATATGATTGCTACACCTGAGAACCTGGCGGCTTCCTGGATTCAAAGCGAGGTTTCTCAACAGTGCCATGGTCGACACATTCCAGGTGATTTGGTCAAAGCCATGTTGTATTTTTTCCTTCGTTTCCGGCCTTCCTTGATCAGAGGGTTTGCTGCGCGATCCACTATCTGTCGCCACAGTTCTTGCGAGCTGTCTCACACTGAGCCCTGTCTTTACGTAGGCATGTACATGTATGTTGAACTTCTTTGGCACCGTACGTAACCAACTGTGCTAATCGGAGGTGCGGGCAAGGACAACAAACTAAACAGAAAAAGCAGTTCTAAAGAAATGAGTTTCCAATCTAGATGCTTTAAAAGTGCATCGCTCCAGTGGCTTTCTAATATCGGAAGGGAGAGCGTTCCAGACGGTCGCAGAAGCGCATCTGAAAGCGCCGCACGATGCGGTGACCATCTTTATCCAAGCAACAACAGCGTCCATCAATCCAAACCTCCTGGGTCGGCATCAGTTTCGCTTTCCTGGGACAGAGCTCTGAATTGCCATCTTCTCCAGGCACTCTCCGATTTCAACATCATAATTTGTCACGTGTGATATTATCAAGGTGGAATTAGATTCACGTGTTAGCTATGTTGATGATGTAGTAGCAGCTATACTTAAGCACGCCCTTGGGAGCAAGGCCAGCTGTGGCAATATCTGAAGTGTGCTCATATCATCATCATGAGCCATCTTCACATAGAGCGCATCACCACACAATCATCGTCATAATCAGCCACTATCAATCCACTGCTGGATGAAGGCCTACCCAAGCCGCTTCTGTCTCTCGCAATCATGCGATGCAACAATCCATCTAAGCAGCTGCACAGGAACTGATCTCATGGTTCCATCTTCTCGATGTACGCCCTCGTGGGTGCGTTGCATTCCTCAGGTTCCACTCAGTAATGAATCTTGATCATTGTCCACCCAAGTCCACTTACTTCTCCAACTAGTTCAAGTGATGCCACTGACCTGCACATATTCTTGAATTCGCACATTCGTCTTCCTTTGCTTACTTTTCCATGTTTGTTCAAAATGCTTCATGAATGACTGCTTTTTAGAACAATAAGTGATAGCAGGTAGTATGTGCTGATTGCAAACGTATTTGTTTATATACTTTATCATAGATGTGCTTATATCCGGATTCTACTGTGTTGACTGCCACTGATATATCGTATGCATTATGGTTCCTTGGGTGAAATCGTGGCTCACATAGAATGTGTGGGTATATATTATATATCCACAGGCTCTAACCCAGAGGAAATTAATTATAAACCAAAATGTTGGTCGTGGAAGCCTGCGTATAAAATTGGGTGGTCACTTTTTATATGAAATCGAATGTAAGATTCAGCTGCTGCCGCCCACAACCGTGTGAATGGCACCTTCCCAATTCCCACTCCGCACCGGGTAAGGTGAGTTCATTTGGCCGGTTGTCAGCACATTCTCGCAGGAGGCGGCTTAAAAAAAAAATCTCTATTTATTTTCTTTGTTGTGAAACGTTCCCCACCGTTAGCCTCGCTCCGGATGAATTGGATGCATCATTGAAGGGGAGACGAAAAAGAAAAGAGGTCGAATCAATAATTAAAGGCAAGACATGACCAGGGAGATGATCGAGCAGGGATGTGGTGTTGGGTGTTTAAAATAGAATGCATTGAATCTGAGAGCAAGCACTAAGCCCCTGTGCACTACAGAGAGAAAGATTACAATTCTAATGTATGCAATCCGATTATACAATAATTTGCCCGACTGGCAAGCCTTCGTAGAGTTAGAGTTCGGAATCCACCGGATCCGACAATTACGTATTAGATTTGCGTGTCAATTTTACGCAGCTGGAAATACGCACGCGTTTGTTATGCCATTGGCCTGTTAAGACAAAAACGAACGGGGCTTGGCCAGGAAATATCGCTGGTGGTCGAGACTAGCATCAGAGTGGCAGTCAAAGGAGCAAAACATGCCCGAGAGAGAGGTCGTCCATCGGGAAGATGGAGCGATTAAATCATCTCGATAATACAGCTTAGACGGGTTGCAGGACCGTGCGAGATGGCAACCGCTTTGGGAGGCTTTTATCCAGCAGTGAATCGAGCATGGCTGTTGCTACTGCTGCCGATGGTGACCATGCATGATTGTTATTTACCAATTCCAGATTCTCGCATGAGCTGAGGAGTCGATGGGAGACGAAAGCAGAAGGCCTCTAATTCCCCCGCACTGGGCCGAGATGTAATCTGTATGCTGCAGGAATTGTTGCGAGATTCAAAAAAAGTCTCGCCCCACTGTGAGCCACTCCGCCGTCAACAGCATTGTTTGTTTTTTCCATCCATTAATCAGCAGCGAGAGGATTAACCTAAGGGGCTCCATAACACACTCCTTTGCTGCTTAATCAAATACAGACGAGGAAGTTGTGGCTTTGCTTGTTTTCATCACCCCCATCTTCCTACCGTAGCTGTGAGTCATTCGCTAGCTCCATTAATGCAGTTGGCAACCAGAGGGCCACGGAATGCAGTCCAATAACAACTCCCTACGGGCAACATCACCGTCTGAAAGATGAAATGCCAATTTTTTGCGCAAGGACAGAAAATTAACTTTTTCAATGTCGCGTCCGTAGGACTCTGGCGAGCTCGGTTCATTTTTGGAGGAGATTTGTGAAGTCCTCAACTCTTTGTTTGTTGTAAAAATAAACCCAGATTAGAGGACGGTGTTTGGCGTAAGCAAACTTAACAACGAGCGCAGAGCCCCGAGTAGCTCAGGGGGCCCGGGGTTCAAGCAACAAAATATCGGGTCATCAAGTGTCAGCTCAAATTCTAACCCGAATTTGCATTTTAAGCGAATGTTAAATTAAAACCAAATTAATCTCCCTTATCCCTATCTTGCTGGTCTGTACTTCACTTCCGTTATGTAATTTTTATTAATCAATTTTCTTGTTTACCCAGGAATGCCGAACCGATTATCAAGACTCTTTTTCAAGAGGATCTTGCCAAGTTTCGTAGGAGACGATGATGATTCTGTGTGTAATCCCAATTGAGTAAAATTGCATTCTCAGAATTGGGATGTTTTGGACAACACCAGTGACTTTGTGTGGGTTTTATTAGCTACGGGAGGAAACCGGAGAACCGGGAGGAAACCCACGCAGAGCAGAGAGAGAATATGCACACTCCACACGGAGAGGCGTTAGAGTTGGGAATTAAACCCTGACACTTTTTGCTGTGAGGAACAAGTGTTACCACTGCGCCACCTGCCTCCCCACCCCGCCTCCCCACCCCGCCTCCCCACCCTGCCACGTCACCCCGCCTCGCCACAATTTTCTCAATTCCACACATTTCTATTGCTTGTATCTATCTCGTTTGTCATCTCACTGTAAAATATAAATCCCGTTAAGGGCCCCAAATGATTCAGCACCACCACTGACTGACTGAGATGTAATATACTGTAGCTTGTTTAATACTGTATATATAAAATGAGCACAAGACTGTTTAAACAGCTGTGTGATTACTCACACGAAGCCTTTAATTCAGCGTAAGTGCGGTTTACGGGATTCCAGCCGTCCTGTGTTTTTCTGTAAGCTTCCAAACATGGATTTTGTTTCCACAAATGAAGCATGGTTCAGGTGAGCGTCACCTCTCTATGCGAACGCAGTGAGAATTGACTATGAATGCAAATGTTGTTTTAGCTGTCAATGCCACATCAAGAGCAAGGGACATGGAGGGCATTTAATTTTGACGCTGGTTCGTGAAAACATAAAATGTAATTAGATTTTTTCCCTTCAGATTTGCCACGATTGTGTAGCCGACGCCGAGCACTGTCGAGAGAACGGCTCACAGAGAAGCGGATATCACAGAGCTCACTCTGAGATGCCTTCCAGTGACCTCTGCATTACAGAGGGGAGAGCAGCACCTTCCCCACTCGCTTCGCTACTCGAGCAAAGTTTGGTCGCAGGGCAGTCACGTCGACGTTGTAATTCTCAAGAGTTGGCATTTGACTGCAACATCAAGTTGAGAATTGTGATGGGATTGGTGTGCACTCATTGGTGACCGGGGGGAGGCATGAACGCCGTCTCCACTTGAGAACCTGGCTTTAATCACAGGCTCATCACTATGGGAACCTAGTGCACCTTTTGGCGTCATCTAGTCCAACCCATGTGAGACTAGGCTGTAAGGAAAGCTGTCTCGGGTGTTGACCAATCAACTTCAAGGACAGTGCACATTATCAGAGTTATGTCTTTTGTTTGTATTATGACTGCAGGTATTGCGGTCTATGCAAACATGACTCCTTGTAAAAAGGTGTCAGTTTTGTTGCCAGATAAAAGGGTAAAAAAACAATTATCACAGGCTCATCATCACTCAGTTCATAGTTCAGTAAATGAACCACTGCATCACCCCTCTCCCAAACTAATTATTGTAATTAAGTATAATGTCAGGTAAAGGGATGTTACATTTATTGAACTAAATAGCATGCAATCAATTGATCTATGACTTTCACGGAGAAAATGTTGTATTGTCATGTGGTCGTTTTTTGTTCTATTTTCACAATGTATTACACATGGAAGATGAGCGATGACGCCAAGTGCGACCGTGGCCATGAGTCCCAGATAATGGAGCCTATCGCATTAACCTGCCCACTGAAATCTGTTGGGGAGGCCACTTTCATTCCTCCACTCAGCATCTCAGTAAGCCACTGAATGGATCGCCAAACCAGACGTCTCATTGTAAGCTCTTCTCGTCATATGAAAGAAGAAGATTACAATTGTGCTGTCGGCATTTTGCCTTCAGATAAATAATCCATTCCATTTGAAAGTATCGCAGACGAATGCATCCCCATTGGATCGGAGAACAAACCCGCACGAGACGCAGGAGGCCGTGGCACCGTGATGTGAACTCTCTCGCCTGGGATGCAGGAGGCCGTGGGCTCGATCCCGACCCTCACGGCTGTATATTCGGAGTTTGCATGTTCTTTCCCCTTGGTCACATGGATTTTTTTCTGTGTCCTCCGGTTTTCCCTCTGCATTTAGAAACATGCGTTCGGAGTATTTAGCTGTTAAAAATTTTACTTGATAAGCTACTTCGTTGAGCTATCATTTGTGGCCAGGTCGCTTCTGAAAAAAAGACCTATATTGATCAGTGGGCCTTACCTGGTAACATAAACAATCGGAATAGTTTTTCGTTATTTCTGAGGGACTCATCTCGGATTCGAATCCAGGATCCTAGCGGTGCCAGGTGAGCGCTGTGACCTTTGAACCACCGGGCCACCTTTTATTATCGCACTGTAAAGGTTTCCGGCCTTCAGTGCTAACGTTTGGGCAGCAGGGTGTCAAACTAACGCTCCCTTCTTGGAGTAACGTGAAAAATCAAATGACATAATTTGTACATTCGGTATTCACGCCACGATGATAGCGCGGTGCTCTCACGCAGGAAGGCGCTGCTGTGAAGCGTCGACAGTCTGCAGGGTGGAGCGATGATTGCTGTGTGTGTGTGACGCGGCCGAGTGGTGGTGTGTTTTCAGCTTGCTGCAGAGTTTTGTGGTTCGTATCCAGCGGCGGCCCTGATTAATACTGCGGGTGCAATGATCTTAAAAGTGCACACTGTTTGCTTTCACAGTGGACGTTCAGGACTCTTTGCTACTAAGGAGACAAAGGTGGTGTTGGCCATGCACCCCCTAAACTATAAACGATTTTACCAGGTAAGGCCCACTGAGCTATATTTATCCCTTCTTTAGAAGCGACCTGGCCACAAGTGACTGCTCAACGAAGTGGATATCATCTCGACATTTATTGCAGCCACATTCCGTAAACGCGTCAAGTTGATTATTGACGTGGAGGCAACCCCGGAGGACCTGGAGAACAACGCAGCCGACCCGAGGGTGAACATGCCAACTCCAAATAGACAGCAGCAGCAGCAGCAGCAGCAGCAGCAGCAGCAGCAGCAGGCGTCAGAGTCGGGATCGAACCCACGCCCTCCTGTGCACCAGGCGAGGTAGTCAACATCTCCGAGCCACCGCGGCCTTAGCAGGAGCTCGCTAGGAACACTTGGCACGAGAGACTATACGGGGGATCTTTGTAAGTGAGCGTGTGGAGTTTGTTCTGCCCAGATCCTTATGGGTTTAATCGTTCTTCGGTCCCCTCCCATATAGCTCAACAAAGACAAAGACCTCTCGCATAACCTCAACATACTATTGGGGGAAGTGCTGTTAGCAAGGAGCACCTGTACAGCTAAAACTAGAGCCACACACCCACAATGTAACTGGTTTTGGCCAAAACATCCCAATGCTAAACAAACATTACCATTACCAGCAAAATTACTCAATTGGGATTGCACACAGCAGCAATAACCGCCCCCTCCTGCAAAGACTTGGCAGGACCCTCCTGTGAGATGCAGTGAGGCTTTCCTCAGGAAGCAAGCGTAATCATGCTAATTGCTCCTGCATTGCTGTAACAGTTGTTGCTGTACGGACACCAGGACGAATTGCGATACAGTCAACACTCTCTTGCGCCAGTTGTGGACACGAATTCCCTAGTCGCGACCCGCCAGACTCCAGTGTCCGCGAGTTGTACGGAGTGTCAGTCCACCGACACCGCTGTCACATCTGAAGCTGTCTGCTGCGATGATGAGGCACGCCGCCTCAGCTGCCCGCTTTGCTCTCAGTCTCGCAGCAGTGCGGCTCTGAACTCGCGATTGTGTCTTTTTACTTGATACGTCCTGGCTTGTTAATTGTCCTCAATCATGGCTCTCAAGCGTTAAACGAGAGAGAGAAATGCGTCTGCTGAAAGAAGGCAGAAGTAGTGAGTTTGAGTAAAAAGGTAAACGTGTTCGGCTAGATGCCGGTGAGACTGCGTCTGCGGTGGCCCACGTGTGCGTATGAACGAGTCGACTGGCAGGTCCACGAAGGAGAACGCGAATGCAATCGGGGAAAGTGTTGCGGCTGGCGCTCCCCCAGAGCGCTGAAATGAGAACAACAAACACTCGCTTCTCCCGAGGAGTCATCCTCCTGGATTCCTCATCATCACCACCACCACCTCCATCATCGTCAAATTGTCATCATCAAAGTTAATTAAATTAAACATTGTTTTCGCTCGTACAAGGAAGTTAAACCCATTTTCCCCATTGGAACAAGGTTTCTGCATTCAGGAATTCTGCATTAGCGAGCGTTTTCAAGAGCGCAACCATCGCGAAATAGAGAGGGCCCAAGGCTACTGCACCCACGATCACCGGGCAGTCTCTGATCCGACTAATACATATTTGTGTAGGTTGTTTGCGGCTGTGCTGAATGCCTATGCAGTGCCGGTAACTCATGAGTTGCTGACAAAACCGCATCTCAGAGCGCTTCCAGCGCAATGGGCGCCTTACAACGTCGCATCGCATCTCGACAAGTGAGCAAGGGGCACCCCCAGGCGCAGCCCTCCCTGTGTGGCGCAGTGTCACTCAGCACCTGGCCTGCAAGACAGCACTATTCCGCCAGTAGCGGGTGGCGGCGATGATTAATACTGTAGGTGTAATCCGAATTGAGTAATTTGCGGTGTAACTTTTCCAAGTTTGGCAACTTTAGACCATGATGCGAGCACGCGACGGCTTTACTGGTTTAGAACAATATCAGGGGCTCTTTAACGTCCCCTGGGAAGCAGGCGGCGCATGTTCCACGGCGAATCCACCAGCATTAATAACCAGGAAAGCCTGCGAATTCAAATCCCAGACCTCTGCAACCAGCGGAGAACGAATATTTGCGTGTATGTTGAACTTCTTTCGCACTGTACGTAGCCAACCGTGCTAATTGGCAGTGCGGGGAATTGGAGCTACCACCACCAGGCCGCATCACCGCTCCTTATGGGACGGCTCGCCATTCCCCAGGTCACCTCGGTGGAGAAGCTTCCTGGGTGCACGACAGAGGCATACGCGAATTATTGCCGGCACTTTTGTACAATGCGCTCCGTTCATCAAGGTCACGGGCGTGAATCTCCCGAGGCAGTGTTTCCAACATCCTAAAGAGCAGGGGGGTTGCGAGGATGGATTGGACGAATCGAGTAATGGAAAATGCCTCAAAGAGGGTGTTATCGGAGCACCAGCACCTGGACAACAAGCTGAGCAGGCCAGTGTAAAGACTGAGCCTTTGTCTCCTGCTTTGCGAAAAATGTGGAATACTTACAATCCACAGTCCCCGTCAAACCCACCGGGGCTGCAGAGAGATTTTGTTGTTTGAGGTCCTTCTGAGACTTTCTGAGCCCCGTGAATGGAAATCACGAGTCCAGTCATGGCTCATAGATAATGACTGCCCCCTTTGCAATACAGACCTGTGAATACCATAGTCATGGGATGCTGCTGCTACTGTAGTATAATGGTGAGCACTCTGGACTTGCAATCCAGAGGTCGCCGGTTTGTTCTCCCGGCGCTAACAGTGTGGAAGAGTAGGCCAAATACTGTACCCTCTTGAAAGCTCCGTCTAGTTGAATCTTTCAGCAGTGGCATGAACAGACAATTGTAGGGCTGCACCTTTACCTGTACTAACGCAGTGGTGATCACACTCCAATAAAAACCGAGTCACTCGAGTTCCATCCCTGGCAATGGCTCACGTCCGTTGTGAGTGGTATCTGAACCCTGGGCTCCTGACTCACCCACACGTGCCTCCGCTGCTGACGAGAGTGCTGAGTTCTGGCCAAACACCCTCATGACAAAAAGGGTGTGGGGAGGGTGTTCGTCCAGCATCGTAAATTAGAGCTGGAAATGATTATCTTTGTAGTCATTTCAAATATTTGAGAAAATATTTGTACTTGAAATGACAAAGACGGCAACATTCTAGTATATACCCAACAAATATTTAAAGAAACAGAAAATAAATACTAAGACCAAATAATCCTCGCGTCAATATTTGTAGCTTAGAAATTCATCAACAATTGGGCTGAACTTGTTGTTTCATTACTTAAAGAATCCTGCTTGGGAACCGGGTGTTGATTGTTCAATCGCGTATTCTAGGCGAAAGCGCAGCCCTGCAATTCCTTCCTCACACCACTGCTGGCAGAACAGCTTCTTACAGGCAGGGCTCTAGAGAGCGCCTCTAAAGCCTATTTTGGTCTCTTCTTTCACGCTGACTCTGTGTTTTCGAAGCGTTATCTCTTACACACTGACATATTCACACACCACCTGTCACCTTCAGCACAGCGCAATCATCACGCAATCATCGTAAAAATCAGTCGCGATCAATCCACTGCAGGACGAAGGCCTGCCCAGGCAATCGCCGTCTGTCACGGATATGCGACGTAACGATTCATCGTGCACTCGCAAGACGAAACGTTTTTATTCGCTCCATCTCCATGGTGGACGGCCTCTTTGGGACGTTGTGTCGCCGTGAGTACATTCCACTAATTGTCAGTGACGTGTCATCTCCTGCGCAGCCCCCCCCACTTCCACGCGGTAACACGCCGAGAGCACGTTGGCCATACCCGTCACAGCACACCGTGAACATTCACGCCGGCGTCTCTGTTTTAAAGATCCCACGGCAGATCAGCTGCCGTCCCGGGAGGCACGTTATCAGCCGCAAATGTAATACGCATTAGTAAAAAAAATGTGTCCGTGTGCTGCTTTGTGATAATACCTTTAAATCTCTCCCAATTATAATAATATATTTTAAAAAATATGAAACGCCCAGGACCACTTGGCTTGTTGGCAAGAAAAGTATGGGGCTGAGATGGTGTTGGGTGAAAGAAGACTAGAAACGAGGCGTTATTAGCATTGGAATATTCATCGGCTGTCAGCACAAAGTCATTTAAATAGGAACCCCTCGGCAGCTTTGTGCAAAAATGTTCAAAAAGGATTTTTTGGCGTAGTGCGTTGATCTCGGAGGGATTCTAAAAAATGTGGCGTTGATGAGCTAATTAAAAATCTGTTCGCCGCAGTAAATTTTTATCTCCGCCGCCGTTAAGAGTTAATTGCGTATTACATGCAAAGCAACATAATGGGTAAAATTTTGAGAAATGATTGCTCGGAAATTATTCCTCTTCGTGCATCTATGCTTAACTACTACTAAATTATTTCACATTTCTAATCCTTTTACGGAAAACTATTATTTAATATGGTTATTGATTTTTAGTAGGTCATTAGAGTAAATTGTCTGGAAATATGTGGTTTATTAATTACATGGAAACAGGCCAGGGTCTGGGGGTTATGCTTTCTCTCCAACGCCCTGGTGTGCAGTGTGGCGTCTCTGTTCGTGTGAGCCTGCTCACCCCTGCGATTGCGTTCTCATGTTACTGCTGATGGAGGAAGCTTTGTAGCAAGAGGAAGCGATGTAGAGGCCCTCCAGAAGGTGTTTGGTCTGCTTTTCCAGACTTCTCGGAAGAGGTGGGAACACCCAACGCTTTACCCCACCACACGCCTCGGAGTCTGGGACGCTTCCTTTCCGATGTGAAGAAGCTACTGGAGCTATGCACTTTGAAATCTAAATTGACAAACTTATTTTAGTTGATTGTCCACCTCCGATTACCACGGTTGACTACGTACGGTGCGAAATAAGTTCAACATGCATACACACTTACAACGCTGGGTGGACAGCGGCGGTGGGACAAGGGCGGAGTTTAAGAAACTGATTCCATTCTTATTCTTAGGTTTTTTCGGTAAAGTCACGTAGGTAAAACATATAAATTAATAAAAGTAAAATTAAAATAAAATAAAAATCACGACGTTTCGGAGGCAACACAAGCTATTTTACTTTTATTAATTTTGATTTTTTTACCTACATGGCTTTACCGAAAAAACCTAAGAATATGAATACTTGCAGTCACGAAAGCTTGAAATCTAGAATTGATTCCATTCTTTAAACTGCCCCCCCGCACACCGCGAGAGGGAATAGAACTGGCGAAGTTTGGATTGAAAGTCGAGTGAGCTGACCCTGACACCACGGCGGCATGATCGTAATACTAACACAAAGATGATATTTCTCCTTGCGAGGGATGCTCAAA
This sequence comes from Entosphenus tridentatus, assembly GCA_014621495.2. Classification (NCBI taxonomy): domain Eukaryota; kingdom Metazoa; phylum Chordata; class Hyperoartia; order Petromyzontiformes; family Petromyzontidae; genus Entosphenus; species Entosphenus tridentatus. The sequence continues at coordinate 957,802 of CM025638.2, forward strand.
AACCTTCTTGGTCTTGCCTTGCTATTGCAAATTGAGTTTAGGTAAACAAAGTAAAAAGTGAATTAATATTCAGTGCGGGATATGGTATTTGTAATGCTGTGATGTGTGCTAAGCTCAGGCTAACATTACTGGATTTAAAAATTCCTCCACGAGATACAAACCTCAGGGGATGAATTTACCAGGTTGGTTTGTATTTTTTGCATTTCACAGTTAAAGTAATTACATCAGAAGCATATACATTATTCAAATACATTTATATGTTATCACACTCAGTGCACATGCACCTTCTGTTAAGCACACACATATATATAGGTGTCGTGTGTGGTTGAGAGCAGTGGTTATAGTGCGCTGCACTATGAGCCAGACTCCCTGAGTTTCATACCTGGCTGCGGCGATAATCAGTAGCGAGTGATATCTGAACCTTTACTGGGCACCCCTTTTCACCAACACTGCACTGACGAGTGAAGTATGGTCAAACAATTCCGATGCTTGACATGATGCAGGGAAGCCTCCAGCCAGTAGTGGATCGATGAAGGATTGCAAATTATAATTATACATTACGTGAAGGCTTTGTCGCAACATTTTGAAAATGATAAAACAGCGCATGACCTGGATAATTGTGTAAACCTTTAAACAATCTGACAGTGCAGGGAGCTGTCTCACTGGGGTGATGGACTTCTAATCCAAGGGCGCCGGTTTGATTCCACCTTCAGGCTGGCCGGTCTGGGACGAGATTGCGCGTCCATCCAATCTGCCCCCCACCCACCACTGCGTCTGTCCACCCGGCACGACACCATGGGTCCACCGCCACGGCGAGTCGGTCGGCAGGTCGCGTGCGGCAAGTGTGGGTTAGGCCTCCCCTCCCAACACGTCTGGCCCACGTGGACGAGTGGACGAGATGCCCTCTGGAGTTCGCTCCGGTGGGGGCCCTTCTGCCAGCAGCAGCGTGAGTGTGCAATTGCACGGCTACACCTTTACCTTTGGAGAGTTCGCCTAGCACCAGTGGCATGTTTACATTATGCATTCACTCTAAGTATGCGGTATAGGCCCGTCGTGCGTTATTCCCTCGTTATTTACAAACTTGCTGTCCGCCATTTTGGCGAATCGCATCTGGAAGTCTCCACGACTGCGACGAGAGAGAGAGAGAGAAAGAGATGAGAGATACAGTGATGTGACGAGACAAAGTAGTGAGATAACGTGATTATATATGAAGTGATGAGACAATTTCTGAGATAAAGTGATGAGAGATAAAGTTAGGAGAAATAAAGTGATGAGAGATAATGTGATGCGAGAGAAAGCACATTTATGTATTTATTTAACGTAATTCATTCAAAAGATAAGTTTTCGTCGGCAAATATCATTATCCGCGACATTTCCTATTCACGAGCATCTCGGGAATGTATCCCTCGTGGATCACGAGAGAATGCCGTCATTCCATTTACCCCGTGGTTCGTTTGGCTTCGTGCGCTGCTACAGCACCACAGCAATCCCGCAGGGTTGCAGTCTGGGTTCCAGCAAGTGTAGCAAACGCATCGTCTCAGTCTGGCTACCGAAACAAAGACATCGGATTAAAGGAGCCGTTCCGCTGAATTCCGCGCACGCGCTGAGAATCAATCGTTGATGAGTCTCCGCACGTCACAACACCCTTTGTAGGGCGCGCGTTGACAGCGGCACAGACTCGTGTGGCTGACACGCAGTTGGAGTCAATTCGGAAGTGGTTCTGTGATGTACTCTTCCGCGGGCCGTTCTCTGACACAAGGTTGTGCACTACTTACTAAGGGAGTTTTGAATTGACATTCGTCCATCTCGTGACGCGACACCGGTAGCACTTTTGGAAGTACAGGACAGTTGGGGAAAGAAAATATATATCAGGATAAAAGTTGGTTTACGTGATATAACCACCCGATCATAACCAGTTTCTCACTATCCCGAATGTATTTCATAATTTGGATAAAAAGTGCAACGAACGTAATTTTCCGACATGTTATCACACTCTAAAAATATAACCTTTATTCTACTTCAGACACGTTTAATTGCGTGAGTGAAGTCCTCTCCCCTGAATCAGAATCTTTATTGAGACTGGATGAATCTGATTAGCTATACAGCTCTTTTCCGCAGATGCCCAGTATGGGCACGGGGTCAGTCTCCATGTTGGCTCTCAAGGAACGGAATTTTGTACAATGGGGCACGACCACGTGGACCTATTCACCGTCACGTGGCAAGTTGTGACAAACGTAGACATGAGGAAAAGGTGTCACATAGAAGAAGGCCTGATGATGCAGACAGTGATGGGAAGGAAACTGGGATTATTTGGACACTTATATGGGATGGACAACAACAGGTAAATAAAAAATGTGTTGTTCAGAAAAATGTCAGTTCCTGAAGAAGCTCCCAGGACTTGGGGTGAAACGTCGGACGTGATAGTGCCAAACGACATGTCGGTTAAAACGACCGATTCTGGGTTTACCTCTTCAGCATGGTGGAGCCACGTGTGACCGGTGCGATGAATGCCACGGTGCGTTGAGGTGTTCATTTGTGCACACGGATTCAACGCCGAGAGGGAAGCAATTCTTGCCGACTCGGAAAGCTGCGAACGGCGCTGTGCTTGTTGAATTGCTCAGAATCTGCAGGCAGGTTCAGTGCAGAGAGGAGCGAGGTGGAACGAGCCTGCCGATATTTGCACGCGTGTCATTCGCTCTCCGAGACCGACATTCCATGCCGATTTGTGGCCATGTCGCTCGCGCTCGCTGAGACCCACAACGATTTTCACATGTTGGTTGGAAGCGGCGGTTTGCGTCTTCAGCCCCTGGCTTGTGTTGGTTCGCTTCTTTCTGCCGTGGCGGTGCGGAGCGTTGCTGTGAATTTGGCGGCCTGAGTTCGATGCGCTGCCACGGCTAACGTCGGTGTCGAGTGATATCTGAACGGACCACGTTCTCCCGCCCCCCTCCCACCACCCCCTTTATCGTCGGCGTGGTTAGGGGTGCCGCGGTGGCGAGATGTTCTATCCCTCACGTGGTATGCAGGAGGTCGTGGGTTCGATCCCAACCCTGACGCCTGCTGTATATTTGGAGCTTACATGGTCTCTCTTCCCGTGGTCGCGTGGAATTTTCTCCGCGTCCTCCGATTTTTCTCTCCACACTTAGAAACAACAACAACACGCCTTTAGAGTATTTGGCTGCGATACATGTCCACATGATAAGCCACCTAGTCGGGCTATCATTTGTGGCCAGGTCGCTTCTACTAAAGAGATATGTAGCTCAGTGGGCCTTACCCCGTAAATTACAAAAAAAATACTTTTAAATGTTGTGGTGAAGTATGGCTAGCAGAGGCCTGGGCAAAGGGCCTTGAACTATCATTATTATTGTGATTGCGACAAGCCATGTACACTATGAGATCTCTTTTACCAGTGGCAAAATATAATAGTAGGTTTTTACCCTTTTAACTGGTACAAAACTGACACCTCTATAAAGGTGTCAGTTTTGTACCAGTTAAAAGGGTAAAAACCTACTATTAAGCCATGTACACCTTGTCACACCACAATTAGTCGAGCGGCAGTTTGCGTGCGGTGGGGCAACACTTGGATACTCCCGCCTCTTGCAATGCTTATGGCCAGCGTAGAAGTGTAGGGCCCTTCGCCCGTGAGAGGGGCTTGCTAGAGCTCCCTCCAGTGAAGACATCCCATGCCAGCAGGGACGCGAGCGAGCAAACGCAGGGCTGCACCTTTATCTTTGCCTTTTCCACGACAACAACTCTTGACTGAGCGGGTGACATTAGAGTGGAAGTGTAGGCCAAGTGCCCTCCACAGGAGCTCTGCGAAGCTCCCACTCGGGGAAGACTGTTCATCAGTAGTGCAGTGAGAAAGTCAAAGCAGGGCTGAACCTTTACCCTTGCCCGTGATCGTGTGCGTCTGTGGTTACTGCTGCCGGACATCTCAGTCCGTCAACCCATGGTACCTGGGTCTGTTCCGTGACCTCCTACCAGCGAGCGTTCGACACTTCACTGCACCTAGCCTGGCACACGCGCCGTGGTGTCGTCACCGCCACTTCGAATGGCGGTCGTTGTAATTGCTGCTGATTGGTTTGGCCGCAGCTGCTGTTGTGTGGCGGCATCTGTCGCTTGGTTTTGTTTTAAAGCTGCAAAACAAACCCAGCCGCAGAAAACATGATGACCGATGAGACATGGTTTTTAAAAAAATTACGTTACACCGTATAATAAAAATAATGCCTTTCTATTTTACCGATTAAAATCAAAATGTGCTTCGGATCATAAAAATAATTACCGGTCAGCGTCTCTCCCTCTCTCTGTTTTTATCGCCACAAAGCCACATTCGAATCAAATCACACGAATCTTTCACGGTCTGTGAACGCATCATCTGGGACTCTCCCGGTCCGCGGCATCACACAAGGACTCTCGGGTCGTCAAGAGAAAACTTTTCTTCGTCTACATTTCGCCGCCACAAAGTTATGCCCCTTTTTATCACCCGGTTTGCAGCAGTGAAGCGAGCCGTTGTATAAATCTTTTCTACGGGATTCACGCTTGCTGATTATACAGGCCATAGCAGTGCGGTAATGGCACTTTTACAGGATTCTAAAGCAGTCAATTTCCATGCGTTAAGGGAGGCCGGGGATAGCGCTGTGGACTGCGCGAAAGAAAAATGAGAGAGCTCCCAGATGTGCGTGGTGTGTCTAGACACGGCAGAAAGTATTAAAATATAGTTGGAAGTGTCCTCGGCTATTTGGCCCGGTATCATTCACCGCTGAAATGAACGCAAGAACATGGGGATATAATATTACGGTGTCACTCTTAATGGGGTTTCTGATTTCTCAACGTGAGAGGTTGACCAAGACAAATATATATATACTGTACTGCAGTGCGTGTCTCTCCGGTGTGGTGTACAACGAATATCGGAGGAAGCTGTCGCGGTCTCATGGTGAGCGCTCTGAACCTGCAGTGGCACAGGCTGCAGGTTCAAATTGCATCTTCCCACGCGTGAAGTTGAAACAACGCTGCAAATATCTCATAAAGCCTCCCAACCACCTCTGTGCACACAGCGGTATAATGTGGCACGCCGCAGTTCGTGGGCCGGCAGGTTTTGTGATGTGGGGTTCAGTGTGGGTACCCCTGTAGGCCAAATACCCTCTCTGTAGCTCATTCTGTCAGCATCCGTGTGAGCAAGATATTGCTGGGCTGTGCCTATACATTTCCTTTTCTGTATTTGCCGACAATATATAATGATACTCGTGTGTGTTTTGTTATAGGAGAAAGGCAAACTAAAGTAAGATGTAATGCTGCCCACGAGCCAGAACGTTCAGATGATGTCTTGAAGGCCTGTGCATGAACACCGTCTTCCAGAAGCACGCGACACCTGTTTCCCCGTGGCCATGTTCCAGCGTGTCCTGGGTGTACGTCTTTGTAGGGGAAAAATGCGTTCTATAAACTATTTATGAAGGGTAAACGATTTTTTATTTGACCAGGTAAGGCTCACTGAGCTATGTAGCTCGTTTTTCAGAAGCGACCTGGCGACAAATGATAGCTCAACCAAGTGGCTTGTCATTTGGTAATGTCGAGCGTCCAAGTACTCGACTCGCGTGGTGATGTTGACTCTCAATGTGGAGGGGAAAAGCGGAGGACCCGGAGAAAAGTCCACGCGAACACGGGAAGAACGCGCAAACTCAGGCTCGAGCTAGAACTAGCGATGAAACAAAGTATAAGTTGCACCTGCGTGAACGTGCTTCATTTGTCTTTCGATCATTTACTTTCTAAAAAAATCTGCATGCCTCGCGCCCATGGAAAGGGCACCACTACCTCGTAAAATAAAAAAAAGTTTATAATTTAGACGATGTTGAATATTTCTTTATTGCTACGCACTATCTCTGAGGTCGCGCAGAACGCCACATACTTTCGGCAAGCGAACAACTCTGCTGTATTCGGCTGCAGAAAGCCGGGCAAATTGTACCGAGTATGTTTGAGCAAAACTGAACGCGACAATAGCCCTGCGGCCACGGTTTTGCCAGTGACCCGTGTGGATATCGCGACGGACGAGTGTACGCATAACCACTCTGCGAGGTGCTCTACGGGTTGTACCGCTGTGTGTTGTTTGGCGCGACATCCGACGTTTAATCTCCGCGTGTCGGGAGCTTGCTTTCCACGTAAGAGCTCCCGAAGATGCTCCCCAACATGCGGGGCGAAACGTCGGGCATCGTGCCGAACGGCTGGCACATCGCGGTCACAGCCCAATGGGCGCATCGGGCAGCCGTGAGGGCACTGCTGGCGACAACCTTTGTGGCGGAACACGCAGACACGGGCGACGGCGCACCGGTGTCAGCGCACTGCGAGAGTGCCCCGCCACCAAGGCAGCGTATTGCCAGACAGCTCTCGGTGCGATATATTCAGCCGTGCCCTTTACCACCGCCATGCCATTGTTCTGCCGCTTGGCTTCGTCTATCTCGGTTTTTTTCCTTTCCCCCGGTATTTTGCCACCCGCGGCTGAGTTCGTGACGACGCACATCTTGCCGCAGATATGCAACTGGAACTAATTCCTTACTTTCAACTGCTCGATCGTTCGATTGTTTTCGTGTAAAAGGTGACGTTGAAGGTACAGCGCAGCGCTGCAATTGCTCGCTCCCGCCACTGTTGGAGAAAGGAGCCTCCACTGGAGGGAGCTCTGGAGAGCCCCTCTCTAAAGGGTGTTTTGGCCTACTCTTCCACGCTGGCCAGTCGTCTTGGAAGAGGTGGGAATACCCACACTTTGCCCCACCGCAAGGAACCTCCCGATCGATATAGCTGCGGTATGTATCTATTTAATTCTGCTGGGTGGACAGATGCTGGAGGATTGTTTTAACGCCCATTGTCTCGACCTGCCACTCTTAGGCATTGAATCGGCGGCCTCGGGGTTGCAACTCCAGCGCGTGCCGCCAGTCCGCCGCGGCAGCAGCACCGTCCAGTGCTTCGCTGTTGGCAGCGTCTGGATTCCGCCACGAGTTTGTTTTCGTGGCTGTGCCCTGTCAGGGCACGTGGACACCGGAAAGAGAAATGTGCGGTGAGACTGCTTTGACTGCCAAGGGGCAAAGATAGAGGAATTGCTGCGCTTGCAGCGCTTCCCAAGTCGCCTTAATGCGAGCTATTCTTCAGGGCAACATCCTGGGGGTGTGTTGTTATTTCCAGAAACCCACCCCACCCCCAATCGCCTCCCTGCCGAAACAAAAATGCGACCAGATGAGTCCAGTGCACAAAGTTGATGGTCGGAAGTATTTGGAATGCGGCCCACATGTTTCGGGTCTTAGCTTCTTCGGTGCAGTGAGTTAAGCTACGAACCCGGCAGCGAGAAGCTATGAACCCGGCAACCTGAGTTGGATTCCTGGCCACGGCTAACGTCAGTGGAGAGTGATATTGTTACTGGTATTGGCCTCCATCCCTTCACCAACGCACATTGACCAGCATGGTGAAGTATCGCCAACGCTCGTGACCAATGCAGCCATTGCGTGATCATCATCGCGCAGTGGATTGACAAAGCAACTAAACTGATTTGAGCATGAAACAAATGTCGTGCGCCAATGTTCAGCTTTATTTATAAGCCCTTTTCTAGGCTGATGTTCTCTAACCCCTGCAAAACACACGTGGACTTCAGTAAGTTAAAACATGTTCTCTATATTGTATATGTGTGGTATATGAAGTGGTCAACGGTCTGTATTCCTACACCGCAATGTTTCGGCAGAGAGGAAATGGAAGTGAGTGCGAGTGAGTGTCTGGTGAGTGTACGAGGGTGCGTTTGAGTGAGCACGTGTGAGGGTGAGAATGTGAACGAGTGCACTAAGCTGTGAACTTGGCGACCCCCAGATCGGTTCCCGCTCACGGCCAACACCGGTGACGATTATCTGCACCGGTCGCCGGCCTCCCCTAGGTTGACTCAACCTCAAATGAATACCTGGTGCGATGTGTAAATGTCGTCACTAGGGAGACAGGCGACCGGGCGTGGTGCTTGCCACCCACCCCCTCGTGTGCCGTACCGGCCTTCATAAGTGCTCGCTAACAGCACTTGCCCCAACAGGCTGTCTCGGCTACGCGGGGGACCTTTATCTTTGTCAGTGAGCATGGGCTGCAAGACGAATATGTTCACTGCTACAGTGACACGGGCCGACCTCTGAGTAGGTGGCAGTGCAGGGCGCCCGCGGTCTCTGTCGAAGGCCTCTCACGCAAGGGAGAGGCGCGATCGGGGCTATCGAACTGGGATGCCATTGGAGTCGCTCATCGCTGAAATATCGTCCGGAGTCGGGGAATTACTCATTCCACAAGTAATACGCTGTCAAAGTGGCCACGGATTTATCGATTTGCCAAACCAATCTTGCTTAAATAGACGCGCTCTCTCTCTCTATTTCCGCGATGCAGGCTGGATATCAGCGGAGAGATTACAGTTTTATTGCTGCACAATGCAATTCAAATGTCCCCTTGAATAGGGCCGCTGTTTAAAGCGTGCCTCCAAAATGGGCGACTGGATGAATTGTCAACAGTCCGTCCGCAAAGAGACGCGTTTTCTCTTTTCAATGTTAGAATGTTTTTCTCTCTCTCTCACATGTTGTCCCACTGCTCTGTATTTAACAATAATAATAATTATATGGTAGTTTTATAATGCTCCATTAAAGAACATATACCACTAGCGCTGAACACCTCCGATTAGAACGGTTGGCTACGTATGGTGCAAACGAAGTTCAACATACATACAGAGGGGGGGCCGAAAGCAACAGGACAAAATATGATTTTTGATGCAGGCCTTGAAAATGTATGTACGTATGTTGGACTTCTTTCGCACCGTACGTAGCCAACCGCATCAACAGAGGCTGAGTCGCGGGCGTCGATCGGGAGTGCGTTCGTAGAGCCGTTTCCTGACGCCTGGCTGGACTTTTCTCGCACGAGTAAATGGGGCCGATTTTACAACAACAACAACGACAACGAGTCGGTCACGAATGGCTTCGCTGCTGCTCGTGAACGTGAGCCTCAGGAACTAGTGTCGAGCCGGTGGCGGATACCAGCGTGGATACAAAAGGGGGGGGGGGGTTAGCCCCCCCCCCCCCTCCCACTTGGATCTATGCGACTCCAAAATTTTGTATTTTATTGACATTTATCAGAAGTGTTGTTATATATAGAGTTGCTATAATGTCCTGTTGCTCCTTTACCCCCCCCCTCTTCAAGTACGTTTCCAGATGCCTCTCTGCTCTCAGCACTCAACATCAAAGTGGCCTCGCGCGCCTCTCATCAGCCGTAGGCAGGGTTGCCACCTGTCCCGGTTTCCGGTGTTTGTCAGTTGTGTAATCGTCATCATCATCACCACCACACTCAAGGCAATGCGTTCACGTGCAGTTCCTCCACTTCCGACATTGTGCGATACGGCACTCTGCTGCCAATGTCCTGAGTGTTTTTGTCCTTTAGAGGCGGCAACCCTCCCTGGGCGCGGTTAATGTTAGTTTTCGGACTCGCGTCTGGCTGGATGGTGTGGTGAGTGTTAGTGGTAGTGCTAGGGTCTGGCTGGATGGTGTGGTTGGGGTTTGGGTTATGATCATTGTGAGATATTCTTCTTCCCATGATAGGTCTGTTTGTGTGAACCTTGGCAGAGGCAAGCCGAGTGGCAGGCACGAGCCGAGGCACAGCTTGGCTCCCGAGGCGTGATGGACAGGAGTAATTTCGCCACTCTACCCACCGCGGTCTGTAAAGCAGCACCGGCCAAGACCGAGACAATGCCCTTGCCGAGGCCTACGCGGGACCGTCGATGAATGCTGACGGCTTTGATGCTTCCCCCTGTGGGCTGATGTTCACTCGTGCTGCACTTGCCTCCAGCAAAGCCGAGGCGCGCTCTGGAGAACGCCGCTGTGCCCCCGAGGCTGGCTGGCCGTTGAGATTTCTGACGTGAAGACGACGAAGGGAATTCTTTATCTCGGGGAACAAAAACACAAAGAGGGTGACTTTTTGCGAGCGTAGGAATTGACGTCCGATTACTGTTGCTGTGGTGTGCGGGTGGTTAACACGCCGCCCTTTCGATTATTCCGGTAACCTGAGTTGGATTCCTGACCACGGTTAACTTTGGTCGAGAGAAGCGGTCGAGGTTGACAACAAACTGGGACTTGAACGTCCGATTTGCGAGCTATGGGCTCGAACCACGAGAGGTTTATATTAGTAAATATATAAAATATGAACATCGATATCATGTGTATGTGCCGCTGTTATTGTACAGCGTCTGGGGATGCTGTTGGGGTCAGCCGCTGTATACATCAAATTGTATCACCTGTGCCTGGGACTGACGGTAAAGCTGAACCACAGGATATGAATGGTGGTAGGAATGGGCAAAATGTTTTATGACTGTGATCCAATAACCCCACAGTCCTATATCGAAAATGTTCAGCGTGAAAAATCCCCATTGTTTCACCAGAGAGCGACGTGTGAAGGGAACTCTGTATCAAGCTCCGCAGCCTCCTCTTGGTTTGTTAATATCCTATCATGTGCTGGCTGTCATCTGTTAAATCCCCAAACACAAGACAGAGCAAACTCCCGAAACTGTGTGTGGCATGCTCCCTGTATGCAATCAGCAAGTGTCATCACCAGGGGATTTATGCAGTAAAGAACCGAAGAAAAATGTTCTTCATCAGCCATCAGTCATTATCCATCCACTGCTGGCTTGAGGTCTCTTCCCCGTCGGTGCCATCCCTCGGGTCCTGTAGTGCCACAAGGCCCCAACATTCTGTCTCGGTGGAAAGACACATCTCTGACATTCTGGGGTTTGTTTGTGGGGTTGGAGGCAATTCAGTGTCTCATGGTACCGCTTCGGCTGCTCCGTGTCCATTTACTGGACCCCTCTTTGGAAAAGATGATCAATGATCATCGTCGTCATCATCCTGCACCTTTCTGCTGGCTGCTGATCTAAACAAATGCTCCCCTCTCTCAATCTTCACTCCATTGCCAAATTTACCAATCGTCTTCTCGTCTCTCTGAGTTGCAAGTCGCCCAGCATGACGTTTACACGCATTTTCACGTTCACATGAACATCTTCGTGTATCATTTTTCGTATACATCGGGGACACGAGCTGACGATGGTAGCATTGCATTCCAAGAGAGAGAGAGAGAGAGTCGTTAATGGGCCCTGTTGTGAGATTTATGCTTCTTTCTTACGTGACAGTTTTACGACAATAATAGTTAAAGTAAAAAGTTGTTATCTTTATCCGCGATTTCTTGTTCGCAACACGGCGTTAACGCGGCTAATGAGGATGGTGTTCATGAATAGGGAATGCGTTCTTTTTTATGGTTTCAAACATATGCCGTGGTGCGATGCCATCCCCTGGGTTGTTCATTCAAGTTCCTCACCGAACTCTGGAATGGATTCATACCAGATAGCTGCACTTCATCTGAACACAGATTCAGAGTTTTTAATTTACAAACTCTATCATCATAATAATAAATACATCTAAAACGGGTATTTTCCACAGAAGGCTCTCATCACGTGGCAGAAAGCCCCCATCAATCATCTCTCCGAGCAAAGCCATTGTATATTTTTCTTACGCGCGGTATGCAAGTTACCGTATTTCATTTGACGTTTAATAGCGACAGAATTTAATATGGAGCGGTGAAACTGTTACTCCTGAGTCACTTATGCGAAATTACGCCTTATATTAAGCAGCCTAATTACTGGAACAAACTTGCAGGGAATTTACAGCGCGCGAGCTCGCACGCATTCTATCGCCATGAATTGCCTGCGTTTGTTGCGCTTGGCTGTTCCCTCTAAACGAGACGCAGCAAGCATGACACGCCAATGCAGCGCGGGGCCCGCGGAGAGCATCGGTATCGCGGCGAGAGGCGGCAGGGTGATTAGATCGTGAGCGAGGCGCTCCTGACAGACCTGCCTCTGCACTTGGCAGGCGCAGCGGTGGCCGTGACGACGACGGCGCGTCCGGTTCCTGTGGAGCTCGCCTCGAAGGGCCCGCTCCGTGTCAAGCGGTGTTCGGGCGCAGCTGTTGGGCGACCCGACTGAGACCAGTGGCTCACTCGAACGTGAGAATTCGGTGTCGATCACGGGCTGATTAAACGCAAGATATCCACGGTGCTGGTTCAGAGCTCTGGCTCCCTGACCCACCTCGAGATTGACCGAGTCAGGGCGAGATGTTAATTACTTCGCTTGGTATACAGGAGGTCGTGAGTTCGATCCCGACTCTGACGACTGTATATTTGGAGTTTGACTGTTCTCCCCGAGGTCGTTGTATTTTATACGAATCCTCCGGGTTCTCCCTCTACATTTAGAATCAACATGCGTTCAGAGTATTTGGCTGCTATAATATTCCACGTGATAAGCCACTTCAATGGGCGTCATTTGTGGCCAGGTCGCTTCTGAAGGGGCCTATGGCGAGATGAGCAGCGGCAACGCCAGAGCCCAGCGGTTCCCAACCCGTGGTCGTGGACCACAGCCGAGGTCTGCGAGGCCTAGGAAGGGATCTGTGGAACTGTTACAGAAGCTACGATTTTTTTCACAAATCACCAGGCAGCATCAATCATCTCATTAAGGCGAGCCAATAAAACACATCAACCTAATCGTCGTCATGGCCTTTTTCATTAACATTTGACAGCGCTTTCAAAATCAACTTTCAATTTAAAAAATCACGTTTTTGATCCATAAAAAGTTGGTCGAGGGTTATGAGTGGCCCGTGGGTGCGGAGAGGTTGGGGACCACTGCCACCGAGAGTCTTGGAGGCGGTGAAGGTGATCGCGTCGTTGGTGCGCGACGGGGCTGAGAGCCAGCGGAGGGATACGATGACTCGGGTGAAGTGACCACGTGGACGGGCGCGCAGGAAGGTTGTTGCGAGTTGTCATTCCGTGTTAAGCACCAAGTCAGCCCACCACCCTGCGCTGGTAGAGCTTAAACGAGTACCAGATCATGGGACGTCCGATAGTAATTGACCTATAGCCAGATTGGACCGTAGAATTTGAATGTAAAATCATCACTACGAGCTCAGATGCTGCGATCACGATGCTGATGGCGACGACGATGTCCAGGTCCAATGTGCATTTGAGAATGGTGATCGAACACAGACTGATATTTATTTCTCCCAAAATCAGTTGCATGAGTGTGTTGTTATTGTTACACTATATAAGTATTAATGCAGTACATTTGGTATTTACTGATATCATTCGTATAGCGCCGGGCTACAGCGATCGGAAGGCGCTATGTTTCACGGACATAGTCGAGTAATTTCACAGTGGAGGAGAGGGGGCAATGATTGCTGTATGCGTGTAGTTCAGATTGAGAAATTTGCGGTGTTATTTTTAGAATTGAGCAAAATTGGACATTGGCTCTGGCACACGATGGCCTGCTCTTCACGAACGCCGTCACGGGATCTCTAACGCCCTGCGCTGCACACGGCGCGTGGTGCTCCACGGCAAATGACGCGACGCAGCGACAGCCAGCACGGCCAGCAGTTTGACTGGTACGCTCCGGGCGAGAGCAGCGGCGGCTGTGTGGCTTTGTTCGGCACTGCCGCGTGCTGCTGGTGCTGCTGCTGGTGCTGCTGGTGCTGCTGCTGGTGGTGCTGCTGGTGGTGCTGCTGGTGCTGGTGGTGCTGGTGGTGCTGGTGGTGCTGGTGCTGGTGGTGCTGGTGCTGTTGGTACTGCTGGTGGTGCTGCTGCTGGTGCTGCTGCTGGTGGTGCTGCTGGTGGTGCTGCTGGTGCTGGTGGTGCTGGTGCTGGTGGTGCTGGTGCTGGTGGTACTGCTGGTGGTGCTGCTGCTGGTGGTGCTGCTGGTTCTGCTGGTGCTGCTGCATCTGCTGCTGGTGCTGCTGCTGCTGGTGCTGCTGCTGCTGCATCTGCGTTGACTGAGCCATTGGTTGCGTTTCAGATTAATCTTTGTTTGTTTGTGCATTAGTAGTGTGCCAGTCACCCAACACGTGTCTGTTTCATGTCGAGTGTGTCTGTCACTTAGATGGTAATTTGTGCTGTGATCAAGCTTGCAGGTAATCGGCCTGAGACAATTTGCCCTACACGGGAATTAAATGTTTATCTTTGATTTAACATTGATACAGTGTTTGCAATTATTTTGATTCCTCATGTCCACGGTGTTTCATTTCCTTTTGTGATGTGATCACTATTCACCTCATTGCTGTGCTTTGTTTGGCTAATTTTGCTTTCATCATTCCAGTGACACAGATGACGTCTTGCCAACGAGACGCGATCTTGATATCTTGCCTTCTCACCTCGTTACACAACATCAACTTTAAACGCGAATGGTCTGAGTCTTCGCTTCCAATGCCATCGGGAACCACTTAAGACAAGAGCCGAGATGTTTCCACGTTGACCCATCCTGGGGTAGGTTTTCCTCACCGCTCCAAAATGTAATAACCATCTGCGAGCGATTACGGCGCCAGCTCAGAGATTTCCGAGGGAATGGGCAGTCCAAATATTTCCGGCCGTCGCGCTGATTTTTGTGATTTATCCGCAGCACATTATTGTCGAGAGCGGCTGATTGACAAGAGCTCGTAAAATGGCGACGAAGGGGAGGAATGGCATGTCTCCATCCCTCCGCAGTGTCCCCCCGTGAGTTACAGGGGGCCGCTCTTCAGATTTGTCGCATGCCAATTCGGGGGTCACAGAGTCAGGCCGATCAGTTGCCGTCTCAACGTATCCATCACTGGGCTTGAACAATTTACTGCCTTCGCTCGCCTGCGGTTTGCTGGCTGTCACGGGCAGATCACGTGTGTGTGTGTGCGTGTGTGTGTGTGTAAGTGTGTGTGTGCGCGTGTGTGTGCGTGTGTGTGCGTGTGTGTGTAAGTGTGTGTGCGTGTGTGTGTGTGCGTGCGTGTGTGTGAGCGTGTGTGAGCGTCTGTGTGTGTGCGTGTGTGCGTGTGCGTGTGTGAGCGTGTGTGTGTGTGCGCGTGTGTGTGCGTGTGTGTGTGTGCGTGTGCGTGCGTGTGCGTGTGTGTGTGTTTGCATGTGCGTGTGTGTGTGCGTGTGTGTGCGTGTGCGTGTGTGTGTGTGCGCGTGTGTTTGCGTGTGTGTGTGTACGTGTGTGTGCGTGCGTGTGTGTGCGTGTGTGTGTGCGCGCGTGTGTGTGCGTGTGTGTGTCCGTGTGTGTGTGTGCTCCGAGTACAGATCCGTCTGCCTGTTTTTTGGTTCTGACTGTGGCACGGAGATCTCTTCCTGCGAGCAGCCGAGATGACGGGCAGGGGCCTAAATGACTCAAACGCAGCGAAGGAAAATCGTGCCGCACCAAAGGCGCGGGCGGGAGTTTATAATGAGGCTAAGCAATTTCGATGCTACAGTTTGGCGTTTTTGAAATATTCATTTTTCATTTGGTGGGGTAGCATCTCTCATAGTTCGCAGCCAATTTAAATGTGAGGGCCGAGCATTTGTATTGGCACGTGTCGACATTATTTATTCATACCTTTGATTTGTTTGAGCTTCCGTGCTCAGCCCCAGTCTGACATGGATTATTATTGTTGCGTGCTTCCATAGGGCCATCCATTGAGTAGGTACGCAACAATCTGTCAAAACTTGACCCCTCCCCTCTCCACGCGTACTCAATGGATCGCCCCGAGTGTGTGCGTGCGTGCGGCTCTCCCCGGCGAGGGGATTTTATATCTTTGTGTTTTGCAAAATGTTAACACGAAATGTGTTATTGATTTATTTGGCGTGTGTCAGAGTTCGGACGGTGGGCAGAAGGACTGGGATGTTTGTGATCGGGGGGCAGTGTGTGCTCTCCCATACTCAGGCGTCGTCACTTTCGCCCCATGGAGCTCAGCAGCTCTGGTTCAAGGACAACCGCAGCTCAGAGGCGTTGGCAGTGGTGGCAGTTACAGGACTTTGCAGTTACATAGACTTGCATAGAGACCCAAAGTAACATAGAGATCCATAGACTTGCATAGAGACCCATAGAGCACTCATACCCATAGAGTAACATAGAGATATATAGGGTTATATAGAGACCCATAGCGTTACAGAAGTATATTTATAACTTCCGTAGAGATGATCCTACATAAACCACATTTCAAGGTGAACTTTTGCTTCATTAGAGACATGCCCTTTTGAAAACTGGCAAATGGCGCCCAAGGGCTACTGAGTGAAATGTTGCGATGAACCAGCGCGGGAACGATTCGCCCTGACAGCCGAGGTGACCACGTCTTCACGATCGGCGTCGTCTCTTTGTGCGGCTTGAGACGTCACGTGGTCGTAGCGATTCAATTCTTCCGAGGACAAACGGGTGTTTGGAAAGCGTCGCAGTAAACCATGCACATGCATGATGTGTCTTTCTTGCTACGACTATCTGGCTAAACACGTGTAATCGTGTGACCTCAAATCACGAATAGTAACATCCCTGCAAATCAACTGAGTCAGTCAGTTTCACTCATTGTGTTGCGGCTCAGGCCCATTGAGCTAAGAAGTCTTTGCCAAAGCAGCTGATACGCTAGCAGCCGTGTGATATGGGAAGGGAGGGTTACACGGACCGTATAGAACTCCTCTAAAGCAGGGAAATATTATAAACACGACTAATGAATGATACAATGATAAGTACTAATACTAAACAGCCCAGACCTATGTAGAGTACGTTTGAAACGGAGTGAGTAATCCATGTTACCCATGGCACTCGTGGTGGGAGGAACTCACAAATGCCCGTGCGGCCTCAACGAGTGAGCACGGCTCTCAAGCCGTGAACGTTTCACTCATTTCCTGCTCCTCAGTGTTGCCACCTGCGGTCACAGGGACGGTTCCGTCTGTCAGCCTCTCAGCCCTCCCCGCCGGTCTCCTGCAGCAGCATTTGTTAAAGCGGCAAAGTTGTGCGAATGTCGCTCAACCGAAAGTTTATTTCATTTTATATTTTTCCCATTACCGACCGCATATGAGAGCTGACCCCATCAAGAGTTAAAGCCCCGCGGCACTGATGCAGTGTTTGGATACCGTGAACCCAGAGTCACCCGTGCTGTGTTTCTCGGTACTAAGCTGGCAAAGTTTAATATCCATCCAGGGTGCACTGATCACGTTAATGTGGTTAGCTGCTGAGCAAGATGGGGCAGATCGATAGGGCGGAGCAAATTACAAACTCCTGCCGTGGTGCGGTGTCAAGGGGTTCCGCGTGTTTGTGCTTCCTCGCTCCCGTCGACCGCAACATAACCCGCTTCACCTGCATCTCAAGACACTCCAAGGTCTCCCCCGCCCGCCCCCAACTCCCCTGCCTCCAACCCCGCCCCCCACCCTCACCCCCCTGTCCTACCAACAACAACGACAACAACAACGACAACCGCCGTTTACCACTAAGTGGCATCACATCGGCGCTTGTGCCCGGCTCGGTGCACCTTGAGGCTTCGTGAAGTGTCGAAGGCTGACTGGCAGGAGAGACCCAGGTGTCATGGGATGGCTGACTGACATGACTGGCAGATACACCACCTGTGCTCCCTGCTGTACCACCACCCAGCGTTCCGTTGCTGTGAGCGTCGTTTCTCTGACCTCCATTGTAGTTTTGAGGGCAACTTCCTCCAATTTCCCAAAAGCCTCCTCCATAGAGGCCAATCTTGACACCACTGATACCGGTCATAGGTAAGTCCACTTAGCTCCACATCCCCCCGTAACCACATCCGTCCATCTCTTCTCTAGCCCGTGTCGTGCCCATTCAGCCACCTCTATCGAGCCAAACAGGAGCTGTTAGGCACGCGGTGGCTTGGCATGTGGGCGATGTGGCCCAGCCAATGCAGCCTCGCTTGCCAAAGGCGCTCACAGATGGGACGGTGCCCAGATCTCTCAAATATCTGTGAACTCCTCACACAATTCAATCTGGTAAAACCCAGGATGGATTCCAGGCAGGCTCGCCTGAATGCGGCAAATCAGCACAGATATTCTTCAAAAACATAAAAAAGGGAAGGAAAATTGTAGCGGAGAAGACTCCGAGATTCGTAAAGAGTGATCGGCCAGGTAGTTTCCACACATCGTAGAATAGGTAATAAAAATACAATGATAATTTACTGATTCCAATTGAGACCTCTGCTGCCAAACCGTGTCAGGAATAAACACACTGCCCAGGTACGGAAACATCTCAGATTTCTCCACAACTGCCCCATCACTCATGGGGAATGAAGGGGTGGGGTGTTTTATTACATAACATTCCCAGGCACGTACTTTTTGTGGGATTGATGGTAAGGCCCTTTCTCTTAGAAGGACTCTCCAGGTTATATGGCAAAGTATCCATCTCAACTCCTCAGAGTGAACAGGATTTACTAGATCATCAGTGTACGTAACATGGTTGACAAATAGGGATCCATCCCTTGACCGCACCCGGGTATCAATCAGCCTCCCGAAGTGTCTGTACCCGATGGAAATTCCTCCAGTGCAGCCATGGAAAGCGTCTCGAACTACGTAATAAAATAAGATGTTAAATAGTGTAGGAGCCAGAGGACATCCCTGTCGCACCTGGAAATGGCTTCGACTGCCTGCCATGCAGCTTTATCCGGGCCTGCCCATCATCATGAAGAGCCTTAATGATTGTGAGCAGAGGGTCAGGGACTCCAAAAGCACGAAGAACAACCCAGAGCCCAGGCCTACTGATGGTATCATAGGCCTTGACCAGGTCAATTAAACAGTTGTAGGTAGGTTCTATTGAAATTCCCTACACTTTTGCTGGAGCAGACGGACAGAGAATATGGCGTCTGTTGAAGACCGACCGGTACTGAAACCACATTGGGGCTCCGCAAGACCAAGACTCTCCTCGGCGTGCTGCCTGGCAAGGCGATGTCAAAAAACAATCTTTGTCAGAACCTTCCCCAGCACACTGTGGAGGGAGATGCCCTGGCAGTTGTTACAGTCTGTGCAGTCCCCTTTTTTTTAAATGGGAGCCACCAGGGCATCCTTCCAATCCTACATAAGCCATCCTGTGGCCTCCACTCGAAAGAACCCTTCGAGGGCATTCTGCCTACTCTTCCACATTGGCCAGACATTTCGGAAGAAGTGGGATTACTCACGCTTTACCACACCACAATCAACTAACACCGTGGGGGCGCCACGGTGACTAGATGGTAATTACTTCGCCTGGTATACAGGAGGTGGTGGGTTTTATCCCGACCCCGACGTTTGTAAATTTGGAGTTTGCATGTCTCTCTCCCCGTGGTCGCATGGATTTTTCCCTGAGTCCTCCAGTCTTTCCCTCCACATTTAGAATCAACATGCGTTTAGAGTATTTGGCTACTATACATTTCCACATAAGCCACTTAATTGAGCTATCATCTGTGGTCAGTTTGCTTCTGAAAAAGAGCCAAAAGCTCAGTGGACCTTACCTGCTAAAATACAAATAGTTTACAGTTGAGTATAAATAGTTTTAAACTGCTGCACCCATATGTACCGCTGGGTGGAGAGACGAGGGAAGTTGCCCACTGCTTCAACTGCGGCGCTTGGAGATGGAATTGAAGGGGGGACCTCTGGATTGCAAGTCCAGTGCGCTAACCTTCACACCACTGTGCGCTTATAGAATCATTTGCAAATTTTAAAAATAATTTTCTTCATTTTGGAGAAAACGTTTATAATGGTTTCAGTGTAAGTACTCAGCTCTTCTTGAAAATTAAACACGGAATTGTATAATGATGGGGTCATTTTCATTTCAACAAAAAAAAGAACTCGATTCTGAAATGAGAAATTCACTCAACATGGACCATGTGAACAATCTAGTTTTTTGTAAAAATGATATTAACTTTCAATTTCTTGAAGCGCAGCCGCATAATAATTTTTGTGCGTGTCGTTTCTCCAATTCATCATCATTGTGCTCTCGGCATGATGTGACGTGATGAAGATTCCCCGTGGAATGTTGCCAAGAAGCATTCCCCATGTGTCAGAGAACGGACCGCAGGAGAGAATATTCACAGGACTTCACTAAAAATCCTGCAAGCCACCTTTAATATTTGTCCCCACGAGGGGGCACACATTCACGTGAGCTCTGCTATGAGATTGTTTATCCCATGACAGTCAAAACAATACTTTTAATTCTCAGAGCTGGAATTTAGCCCAATCACAAAATAACATTTTATACGAGAGTGTGCCTGTCCCATCAACAGGTCAGCGGGCTGAGACCATCGACTCATTACACTTAAAACCCCGTATTAATCCCAACTGAGTCGGTGGGTTTCAGGTGATATATGGGTCTCGCTGTTAGTCTATGGGTTGTTATGCAAGTCTGTGCATCTCTACGTGAATCATTAGTGACGGCGCTGACAACATCAACTTGCTACACGTGAGAACCTAGTTTTAATCCCAACTCAGTCACTATGCGAGTGTATGGATCTCTGTGTCAGTCAATGGGTCACTGTGTGAGTCGATGAGACCTCTGTGTAACCACTTCGGTTGCGACTGAAACCCAAATGTAAACCCAGAATCTCTGCATTGCCGGCTCAGCGCTCGCACCTCTGAGCCAACTGGCCGCCTTGTATAGTTTACATTGTTATACTCGCATTCGAATTATTTTGGAAATTTTAAGGAAAGAGAACATTAAAATTAATTATTTGACAATCTAGGTACATAGACGAAAGCGTATGATTGACTGGACAAATTGCATCGGCTCTAATATGTCCGCTTAGTCAGGCCTAATGAGATTGGGATTGTCTGAGCAGCGAGTATAAATGTCAACAATGAATAGTCTATGCACGCCAATTTTAGGTGTTTGTTAAAAATGCATGGAACTATTTCACTGGGGAATTCTGCATCTGACCTTTTTGGATATAACTCTGTGAATAAAAGATTGTGCTAATGCCGTAGCCTTGCATGCTCCCTTCTCCTCGTCCACGGCAGTGCGAGTCGCACAAGCTGCAGGCACGTGGCCACCCCCTGTTCACAGCCTACCACGCACGCGAGATACTCTCGGGCGTGTTCCCCTCCACATGCCCCCCCCCCCATCGATCATCCTCTTTTCTCAGAAATGACGCCTCCTGCCGGGAGTGAGGCCTAAATTGGCAACAATAAAAACATTTGTACGTGATGTATGTTCAACTTCTTTCGCACCGTACGTAGTCGGACCGTGCTAGTTGGAGGTGCGTGATGCACGCATTGTTGCCCGGGCTGACACCACCAACTCGGTACTTTAGCGCAGTGCTTCCCGGCTCTTGTCGCGCCACGACACTCAGTGCCGAGCTCGCTCCATCTGCGCGAAGCACCAAAACCGACAAATCCCATCTGAGCACCTCGCACGACCGAGGGAGTCGAGGGGGCCCCGAGTGGCCGCCAACGGAGAGGGCGGCAGGTGGGGGGGGGTGCTGGATCGGCCGCTGAGCTGCACGGAGGGTCCCTCTCTCCCAGCTCGTGAACAGCGAGGTTCGTCTCATTCCCATCATTCTGAAAATGCCGCGGCAACCCTGGGAGTTTGTCACGACGGAACCCCGCATGGCTGCGACCTCCCTCAAAGGAACAGCGCCGCCATAACGCCGCCCCCCCCCCCCCCCCCCCCGTGGAGGGAACAAATCACTCGAGACGCCGGCGTATGGCAGCAAGAGCAGTTTATGCGAATGCTGTCGCAAGAGGTCACACGTTTGGCACAGCGGTCCTTCGCCGACTATGCGCGATGAATGAGTGAGATGAACACCGGTTCGCAAAGCACTGCTCCGGAGAACGCTGGTTGTCCAACTGGATTACAACCCAGCAATTCGAGCGGGGCCAGCTCAGCGTTCAGATCTTTGAGCCACCTCACCACCTCCAAGACACTCGTATTTTTAAGTAATCTTCATGAGACATGGTCAATCCACTGCTGCATGAAGACCTCCCCAAGCCACCCGCACCGCATACAATTCTGCGATGTGACACTCCACTGATCACCTAAACATAATACAATACAGTGCAATTTACATTTATATAGCGTCTAAATGCAACGGTGTCTCCAGATGCTTCACATGGGAGGTGGGGGTGTGAAATTAGCTCCACGCACACGAAAACAAATGGGGTCTTAAGTCTTGACTAGGACAAGCGTGGCGGCGGCGGCGGCAGCAGCAGCAGAGTCTCAACCGCACGAAGTTGGAGAGGAAGGTAACTCCAGACAGGAGGCGCAGAAGCCGAGAAGAAGCGACCTCCCACGGAACAAAGGTTGACTGTGGGTTGAAATAATGTATGAATACAAATGTATTAGGAAGAAATATTTTTCACAAGTCATGTTAACCTTTTCCCATTCCAATGAGGTACGTGTACGTCATCAATGTTTCTTCCGATTTTCTTACAATTCCATTCCAATGATGTGAACGTATGTACGCCAACGTCATCAAAATTGAAGTGGAATAAAACATAAAATAAAAACTTTATCGTCTACGAGGCTCCTGCAAGCCTATGCGGGAGGGCGTGTGGCACAGTTTGGCGCCAGCTATCGTAGAGTGCGGTCGTGTCGCTACAGTTCCCTGCGGTGAGTACAACTTATTTAAAAACAACAGCGCTACGCTTCTCTACATAAAATTAACGCCAACCACTTGCACGTTCTGATAGTCAGCGGTGAACGGTACCCACCCTGCAACTTGTAGTCGTCTCGGAACGGGAAAGGGTTAATAAAACAATTAGCATTACGGACGACCTGGGTTCCAACCCAGGTCCTCGGCGGGGACTGGCTCAGCGCCCTGACCCGTGAGCCACCCGGCCAGCTCTGGAAGAAAATTATTTTAACGAGTCCCCTACATGGAGGCTTTAGGCAATCACGCCGTTCACCCGGGGGCATCATCGCAAGACGAAGGTGCAGCGCGTTTTTATGACACGGCAGTAGGAAAAGCATGCCGTGACGGATTGAGGTGCAACTGTGCCATTGAATAGCAATCACGCATAGGAACACACCGCAATAATAACGTCGTAAAGTAGGGGAAATTTTCCTTAAATGCCGGCTATAGGAGTTTTTCAATAAATCTCACTCGAATGCATGGGATTTCTGTGCCTGCTCCGAATGAAATATTCAAATTGGATCTGTTGGTTACTGGGCCCCGTGCCAATGCCTCTGTCTGCCAGTAAAAAAGTAAAAAAAATAGGTGTATTAAGCCACATTTAATATCATGGTTCAAACATTCGGAGCGGAATGCATCCCGACAGCGTGCGCACCGAGGAGATGGAGCGATGGAATCAGCTCGCGTGCACGTGATAGGTGAATTATTATATCGCAGGATTGCGAGTAACAGAGACGGCTTGTGGAGGCCTTCATCCAGCAGTGGACTGATCATGGTTGACGATGGTGATGATGACAATTCTGGACTTGAATCGGTTTAAAAAGAGAGTTGAACATCAGGACACTGCAGTTCTGTTTCTTTCTAAAACATCTTCACCTCTTTATTAATCCACTGCTGGATGAAGGCCTCTCCATGTCGCATTGGCCATGGGCTTTGTTTAACCATACTTCACCACGCTGGTCAGGGCGGGTTGATGAAGTGTTACCAGCAACCACTGGTGCACAGGGGTTGAAACTGAACTCTAGGGCAGCAGTGGACAGAGCACGGTTCTTGCCTCAGGGCAGCAGTGGAGAGAGCGCGTCTGGCTCCCTCACGGCAGCACTCACTCAGCCGTCTCTTGCTCGCGGTCACGTGACGAACTTCAACCAATCCGGGGGCGTACATGTTTGGGAGCGGCGCACCTCTGGTTGGCTGCTTGCTCGCGGTCACGTGACGCACTTCAACCAATCTGTGCCGCGTTAATCACAGTCACAGAATGGCAGAATGACAGAGCTGGGTATTTATATATACAACATAAAATATATTTCTTGTTTATATGATTGTGATTATGGTTGTACTTTCTTAATCACTAATCTCTGCAATTACATACAATGAAACTAGAAAAGGTAAAAAAGAAAAAACAGATAAATGTAATACAAAACACTATTAGACATTATTGTAAAAAAAAAGTCCATTCCATGTGTTAGTGAATTTTTTTTATATTTTAGGCAGGAAATTCGTTTTCAAACTTAGACCCCCTGGAAGATGTTGACTCCATGGCTACGGCCTTGCTGAGAATAGCCTCACTGCACCACCGCTGCTCCATGACGATGGTGGTGACGCCGGTGATGGTCGGGATGCGGCTTTATTTGCTTTCCCTCGCATCTCCGGGAAGCGCTTCGCGTGCACGACCCGCGGTCGGTGCCCCCCACGCGGGTCGACGGGGCTCTGCGGTGAGCCCACGGCACCGCCACCCCTCCTGGGCTCGACTCCATGGGGGCCGAGTGTGAACTGGCACCGCGCGGGGCTCTAGCTCGGTGCCGGAGAATCATTTTACGGCCGCGTCATCTGTGTGGAAGCGCTGCCTTGGTGCTACTCTCGCCTCGGCGGTTTATATATTTATTTATGTTGCCGATTTGAAAATAATGACTTTTTATTGAAAAAAAAATCTTGTTTTTTACTCCACGGGAAGGGAGCGCTGCAGCGGTTAGTGAAGTGAACCGCTGAACCCAACGATATAATTTCGATTCCCGGTCACGGCTAACATCAGTGGCGGGTGATATCCGACCCCCCCCCTACACCTCTCCCCGCAGCCCACCCTCCTCGCCCACCTCTCTGACAGGTCGAATGAGCCCAGAAGTATAAGAACAGGTTTTACCCTTTCTGGCAACAAAACAGTTGTTTAAACATGTTAAAACACCAAACTGAAACCTTTTGCTAGGAATCATGTCTGCATTAACCACATACACTTGTGGTGAACATGCAAACAAAAAAACATGCTCTAGTAGTATACGATGATGCATTGTCTTTGAAACTGATTGGTCCACACCAGGGACAGCTTTCTTTAGAGCCTCGTCTCACACAGTGTTAGACCAGAGGACGCCAAAGGCGAACAGCACAAAGACAACGCACTAGCAGGACATCGACAGCTCGGGGCGAGCAGCCACCACAACGGGTAACACCTATTCGTATGTTTTGATACAGGCAAGGGAGGTCCCATGATGGAGCCCAGAAGTGTGACCACGTGAGTCCAGTGGTGTTTGAGACTGACACAGGCATCGGGGTGGCGTGGCGGAGCAGTGGTCAGCGTGCCACACTGTGAACCCGACAGCCGCGAGTGATTCCTGTACCGCCACCGGCGCACCTGCTGTGACATGTTGATGCCATCGTGGCGACATGTTGACTGCCGCGCCTGGTACACGACCCTGACGCCGGCTGCTGTATGTTTGGAGTTTGCGTGTCTCTCTCCGCGTGGTCGCGTGGATATTTCACCGAGTCCTCCAGTTTTTCCCTCCACATTTAGGATAAAAATGCCTTTAGAGAATCTGGCAGCTATATATTTCCACGTAATAAGCCACTTCGTTGAGCTATCATTTGTGGCCAGGTCGCTTATGAAAAAGATATATATATATAGCTCAGTGGGCCTTACCGGGCAAAATAAAAATAGTTTATAGTTTAAGTACTTTAGGAACATCGTCATTAACAAAGAAATATAGAAAAAAAACTGAAAAGTGCGCACTAAAGCATGGAGAGTTACGTCCTCGGAATGACACTGAGAGACAAAGAGAGGAACACGTGGATGAGAGAGAGCACACGCATGTTTAATGACAACCCTGCAGCTGTTACGGGCAGTGAGTGTGGCGCTTGTGCAGGACGCGTCACGGGGGACCGATGGTCGACGGTAAATCATCACAACGGAGTGGCAGGGATGGAATGCGTCCAAGAGGACGTCCACCGGAGGGGGATGGAGCGATCAGCTCGGCTCGTGTGCAGGGTGCCGGGTGGATCATTGCATTGCGCACTATCGCGAGAGGAGGCGGCGTCTTGGGGAGGCCGTCATCCAGCAGTGGACTGATAGCGGGAGTGGGGTGGGGGGTGACCACCACGGCATCGCTGTCAATGTGCGAGGGGGGTGCTTTCGTCTTTCCGCTCGGTTCTTCAGCAGCACCTGAATTGTTTGTCATTTCTGTGCTGCCGAGTGAAAACGCTTTTGGGTGGAATGGTCTTGACAAATGGGTTTCAGATTTTAGATTTGCACACTGGCGCGCGACCACGCGCATCACGCATTCACAGCCCGCGCGCTGCGGGGAAATTAGCTGTGGCGACGCACTACATGCGCTCGCTCGCTCGCTTGTGTTATTGCGTTAGTCCTTCTCTTCTTTGCGGAGGGAAGAAGCAAAACAACTTGATTCGAATTTGGCGACAGTGAGTGTTTCGCCACCGCTGCAATGTTCTGCGTGACGTTCGACGTTTCGCTGCGCGTGCCACCAGGACGGCTTCGACGGCTTCTTCTGAATCAAGCTTAAACAACGTTCCTGGAACGCGAATTCAGTTCCTGAAGAAGCTCCCAGCACTCCGAGTGAAACGTCGGACGTCACGCCGAACGCCGATCGGGACGACCCGGAAATGCTAAAATCTACGCGGACAGTGATTGTTGCCAAATGCCATCGCAGTCGTCAACGACACCACGCGTGTGGCGTTAGAAGAATAACGTGTACAAGAGGCGACGTTTCGCCAATGGTCCTTCGACAGAGCACCTCCGGGCGAAAGGCGCTTTAGAAGTGTCATTGATTATAATTATCATTATCTTGTCGGCACAATTGAACAAAAACGACGTGAGGTGTTGAACCCATTTGTGGTCGGATTAATCGACAGATCAGCAATGCCACCCCAGCTTGCGACGCTCCGCGTGACATATTTTGCCGATGGATTCTTGGGAAGGCATCGTTGACTTTGGCCGGGTTTGTTTTCTCTTCCATTTCTCAGTCGCGACATTTCGGGGTGAGCTTCAGGGACCGACCCGGGGGCTGATTGCGAGGCTCAGGACGCAGCGACAACGAGAGGCGGCGCATCCAACGCAGACCGCGCGCGAATTCCCACGCCCCAATGTCACCTGGAGGCGTTCGCCGTTTATTTTTAGTCGGGGAAATTAAACTGCGACGTTCTGTCTCAAGTTGTGAGATTGTTTTTGTCCAGCCGGCCAGTCAGGCCAACAGGCCGCCTGGACACGCCGCTGCAGGTGGCTGCTGCCTGTGATCCGGCATCACTATGGAGGCAGCAGCAGCAGCAGCTGCAGCAGCGAGGGTTGGTGGATCACCGCACCCAAACGTTGGTGAGAAACTCCCCTTTAGCCCGTTGGCGTCAAGGAGGAGCCATACCCCTTATTCGTCTCCTTCTGTCGAATGTCTGCTGATGTATGTGCGGAGCAACAGCTGCAATTTCACATTCAGGTGGTCAAGTCAGACAACCGCGTCAGGAGCCAGCGGAGTGGATGATCGCTGTGATGCCTCCTTCGTTTTTGTGGATCCGGCATTGCGTCGTTTTACGTTGCACGGTCTGTTCTGGATGACCACAGTCGCACACTACTACTGCAGAGTTTTTAAGTTTCCCTTTGTGCATCAGGCATCTGCTGCCATGGTGTGTGCAGTGGATGCCATTCATGGTGGACCATGAGCTTCGTGGAAGATCAACCCAGGGTCTTCTGCGTTGGCTCTTCCACCAGGTGTTAGCGGTGCCCCTGGCGGTACAGCAACACGTGGACTCCGTCTGTTCCTTCTGTAGGGGATCGAGTGTTAACCCCCCCGCCCCTACTGGACATCTACGAAACAGAGCTTCACAGCTCATCGGATTCCTCTTCCTGTCGTCTAAATAAATATTCTCATTCTGAGTTTGTGGTTTTTCTCCCCGTTCGCCATGGATTTTCTCCCGTACCTCTGGTTTCCTCCCGGATATATGAACATTAATTAACCAATAGCCCCTTAGTATATAGAGGACCGCAGAGCTTGGAGGAGAGGGGGGGGGGGGTGTGGAGGGCTCCGTCTCGCCTGTGGTTCCTCCTCGCACCTGCGAGTCCTTCCCTCTCATTAAGAGAGCGAGCGGACAATGTGGCACTTGAGCGGTTGAATTCGATTTTTGTTTCAACTGCACCTGTCGATTGCCTCGCATCGACTTCGTCGTCCCGTCGAACAAAATCAGCGCTTGGTGTCGAAGGGTTTTTATTAAAATGTTATTGCCCTTTTAACGGCAATAAAAACGTCCTAAAGTGACAATGAACTGGAATTTGGCGTTGCTCACACAACCGAAGCCAACTTGGAGTTGCGCGCCGCCGCTGATCCGGCGTTCGCCTCCAGTGATGTTTGTGTGTACTTGACACGTTTAGAATGAGTATGCCATGGGCGGACTGGTCATAATTGGGGCCAAATTCCATTTTCTTCCTGGGACTGGTGGGGCAATTGTGCGTGAAATGGAATTACGTTGGCTTGACACGTCTAGCACATACTCCGGCAGATGTAAAGACCCTTGGAGCCAATAGTTTTCCCGCGACTCTATGATAGAAGTTCACCCGCGCCTCGATTCCCCCGAGACTGGCGGGGGGGGGGGGGGGTTTATCACATCTTCTGAACAATGCGTCCGGCGATGCATCCCAAATGCTTTCACACGAAAGACAAGCGTTCACTAATGGCCGATCTGGTCAGAGTCAGTGGCGGACTTTCAACAATTCCTTTGGTGGAATCCTGTCCTCAAATGGGATGGCCACTTGATCTGTCGGGGTAATACTCATTTTATTGACCTTGAAAGTATGGTGATGGGCTTGGTCAACTCGCTACTGAGATATATTTGATTGAGCTATATAATCTATATTATTTATATTCAACCATATCTAAACAAATATCCCTAATTAAATCAGACGACTGTGATGTTCACCATTGGACCCTCCTTTGTCAGTAGAAAATATGATAATAGTTTTTTTACCCTGTTATCTGGCAATAAAACTGACACCTTTTTTACAAGGAGTCATGTTTGCATTGACTACAATACCTGCGGTCGGAATACAAACAAAAAACACAACTCTGATCATGTATGCACTGTCCTCGAAATTTATATGCACTGTCCTCGAAATTTCGAGGACAGTGCATATAAATTTCGAGGACAGTGCATACAAATGTCGAGGACAGTGCATACATTATCAGAGTTGTGTTTTTTTTGTTTACGAGGACAGTGCATACATTATCAGAGTTGTGTTTTTTGTTTGCATTCCGACCGCAGGTATTGTGGTCATTGCAAACATGACTCCTTGTAAAAAAAAGGTGTCAGTTTTGTTGCCAGATAAAAGGGTAAAAAAACAATTATCACGACTGTGATGATGTTCATTCCGTATGCTGTGATGTATTAATTGAAGAACAAAGTTCAATATCTCTTAATATCTCTTAATTCAAAAAATGGCCAATCGTGGCTTTTTTTCATGAAATGCGTTTTATTGCAGAGGGTTTGGTGACTCCAGCTCCAATAGGGTCCATGGAATAACAATCACAAACAAAAGCCAACCATGTGACTCAACAGGAGAGCAAGCGGCTCACAATCAGACTGTTGCGAGTTCTGTTTGGGAGTGGAACTCATCATCCTTCTGGGGACGATAAAATACATACCACTTTGAGGGGAGTGGGGGAAGACAACAGTGCTTGTCCTATGGATAGACTCACTCCTGCCATAGGAATGTAGAATTGACAGCAGTGAACTCGGGGCCGTAAATACACCAGGGAGATGAGGACCAATGCTTCAATGCCCACCTGATCAGGGACTCGCTTCGTCTCGTCTTGATGACACTCACAGATCAAACTAATTTCGATTGGCGGTGCCAAAGACGGCGGACTCTTGACGGCACGTCACCTCCAAATGTGCACGCAAAGTCACGGCAAGGCGCGGCGCGCCGTGCTGCTGCTGCGCGTCTCTTCGTGATGAACTGCGTCACCGCGCCCGGCGCCCGAGATGATGCAGCGGGGCGCGCGTGGCGCGTGGCTCGCTGAGTGATGCACGACGTTCGCGAGAGAATGCTCATTAGCGACTTTGTCACCTCCAGTGGCGGCGTTCGAACGGGAGAGGGGGCGGCGAGGGGGAAGGGGGGGGGCATTCCGGTGCGTGGAACGCGCCGCTTGCGTGCACAACAGCGCGCGTTGTCACTTCAGGGTTCAGAGGAACAAAGCACCGCGCAGGCATCATGGAGGATGTGTTTCTGTTTTAACCCGGTGATGACATCCAGTTGGTTCAGAAATCTCTCAGTCGCGTTTCGAGCACCCCCAAAGGAGGTGTTCGTCATGGCAGTTGTTTGACCATACTTCACCACGCCGGTCAGTGTGGGTTGGTGAGAAGAGAGAGGGAGGGGTGTCAGACGATTTTAGATGTCGCTCGCCACTGTTGTTAGCCACTGATGGGTATTGAACTCTGGTGTCTCATCATCATCATAAGTTACGATCGATCCACTGCTGGATGAAGGCCTGCGCCTGCCGCTGCCACCAACGTTGCACGATCCTTCGATGCAACAATCCATCCAGCAGTTGCACACGAACTCATCTGATCGCTCCATCTCCCCGGTGGACGTCCTCTCGTACGCGTTCCGTCCCTCGACTGCCGCTCCGTCATTGTGTTTGGCCATCGACCATCGACCCCTTGTGGCCGTGACGCGTCGTGCCCCCGCCCATCAACCTGCGCGTGTTCCTCTCTCTCTGTCTCTCTCTGTCTTGGTGTAATCGTGGCCCGCAGTGTCTACACGACCACTGCGTGGACCCCTCGCACAATTCATGGACCCCTCACAATTCAATGTACTCTCGAGATTCGGGGGCGTGGTGGTGGTGGTGGTTGTTGAGGGGGGTGCAATTCGATTCAGGAATCAATTTTTTTAAAATACATTGTGGTGAGTTTAGCAGCCACGAGTGGCTGGAAGAAACAATCACGTACAATATGTATGGATACACAATCATCAAAATAATAATCTTTATTTATACCGGAAGGAATCAGATGAGCTATTAAGCTCTTTTTCACAGATGTCCAGTAGGGGCGGGTTAGCACGTGACCACACCTACTCCGAAAACACGGCAGGAGTGCAGACTTGAGGGAAGGAAAACAAAGCACTTTTTACAAATATACAAATACAACGAAGCGACATTTTCTTCAGGTAAAGTCCACTGAGCTACAGTTACTATTCAGAAGCGACTGGCCACAAATCATAGCTCAACGAAGTGTCTGAACAATGTGGAAATGTATAGCAGCCAAATCCAAAGCATCTAAATAATCTGAATAAATGAAACGCACGTGACGACTCAATGCAATGCGCTCCACTCGAAGCATTACCGCAATGCAGCAACGTCGTAAGCAAACACTGGCGTACAGTGCGGTCAAATTATACTGATATTTTAAATATGGAGCACTCACCTGAGCAGGCTGCGTAATGTCCTCTCATTATTTAATAAGCAATCACTACCCTTGATGCGCGCTGCTGCCGTGCGGTCACGTGCGGCAGGGAGATGAGCAGTCATTGTGCTCCGAGTCCTCCTGCCCCTGCAAACACTCCGCCGATAGAGGGTTGATTTATAGCCATAATTACTTTCCTGCTATTACGCCCCACTTTTACCGGTTCGTGTGGAAATATCAACCCACTGTTTTCAATGATGTGTGGTATATGCATTTTGTGTTTATACAGCCAGGCCTTTTAAATGATCTCATATAACAAAGAGTTATTCACCCAATGGGATGGTGCTGCCACAGCGGTGTAATGGTTTGCGCGTTGGACTTGCAACCCCAGAGGTGTCACCGGCTCGACTCCATGTCCCGGCGCATCCAGCCAGCCAGTGCCGGATTATCCCGGCAGCAAAAGTATCTACAAATGTAGTAGCTACCACTACACGTGTAGTAGCTACTACACGTGGAGTAGTAGCTACTACTCCACGCGTAGTAGCTACTGCACGTGTAGTATCTACAGATGTAGTTACGGGCCCCGCACTTTCAAGGGCCCCGCGCTAAATGCTTTCAAGCTATCAATTCCGGTTCAGTGATTCTGTACTTGCTATATTACTATAGGACTATACTGCCTTCAACTTTTATGAACGACTGGGTGTTTAAGGTTAGCGATTTGTCGTATTATCTGGCTGAATAGCAAATGAAACAATAGCTTTACTATGCAAGTTGAAAATGTGTGTGTGTAATATTTACGTGTATTTATTTGATTTAGGGCTCCTTCATAACATCTGCTACAGGCCCCTCGCAAGGTTATTTCGGCACTGCACCCAGCAGCATTGATGGTGCACCACATTTCAGTCGATCTGCAGATCGCGCGCGCTGAAGCGTGGGTACTGCCTCCTCTTGAGAGACGTGTGCCCAACATGGAGGGAGTTAGGCCAATGCCCCGAACAAGGGGCTCTGTCGAGCTCCCTCTGGGGCTGGACCTTCTGCCAGCGGTGGTGTGAACAAGAATCTTGCAGGGCTGCGCCTTTATCATGCACCCTCTGCGTTATTTAGGATGAATATCGAGGCACGGGTGCCTTCCGCTAAGGAGGGGCGGGCCAGCGGGGTTGGAATGCGATCGCATCTCCAATTAGCACGGTTGACAATGTATGGTGCGAAAGAAGTCCACACAATACGCGTAGCGGTGGTGTCACCCGGGCACTGGTGCTCGACTAACTTCGCGCCTCTTCTAAGAGCCGATGCGATGTTCAAAGTTGGCAGCGTCAACTATTGCAGTGGCGCGGCGCACCTAGCGGGGAATTCAAATCGGGGCCGCCTCGGCACGATGTTGCGTCCTCGACAAAAATGATTCATGCCAGCTTTTGGCTCATTTATCAAAACAAATCACATTACGTCCAAAAACAAGAGGAATATTCGCGCACTCTCAGCTGATAAATAATGCATTGGCTCTGAGTGATGGCCACACCTGGCTGAGAGGAGCGCGAGGGTTTGGGATGTCCCTCCGTGATGGACAGGTCTCTGCGTGGCAGCCAGAAATCTGTGTTGGTTTTGCGATATTTTTAATGATTGCTTAACATACAGTAAATATTCACAGTGATGTCTGTAATTTAGCTCAAATGTATGTAAATGCAATTACATTTTAAACAAAAAACCCTTATTTCAGAAGATTGCTCTGATTATATTAAGTTTATTTGCTGTCATGAATCCATTCAGGAACAAATATAATTAAATATTTGGTGATTACGTTTTGATGATTGTACTCTATTACCTTTATTTTATTATAACATAGCAAATTTGGTTTTAGTTTTTTTATGAAATGCATTTTCCTGCATAGGAGATGATAACTCCAGCTCCTTTGGGTTACATGGAATAACAAACAAACAAAAACAATGAGAGGCCAGGCGGCTCAGTCGTGGAGATAGGAGCTCGCAAGCGGATGGTTGCCGGTTCAAATCATCCCGTCGTGGGACGAGACTCGTCCCGTCGGCACGGCCGGGTGGGTTCCACGCGTCAGCAGTGGCTGGCCTGTGCAGAAACTCGCCCCCTGCCATAGCAACGTGGATCTTTATTTTATTTTACCAGATAAGGCTCACTGAGCTATATAGATATTTCCAGAAGCGACCTGGCCACAAATCATAGCTGAACGTAGTGGCTTGTGTGGAAATGTATAGCAGCCAAATACTCTAAACGCGTGACGTTTATTCTAAATTTGGGGGAAAAACCCGGAGGATCCCGAGAAAAATCCACGCGACCACGGGGAGAACATTACAACTCCACAAATTAAAGCAGGCGTCAGCAGGGTCAGGCTCGCCACCGCGACCTCCTGTGCACCAGGCGAGGGAGATGACACCTCGCCACCGCGACGCCCCACCAGCTTGGCTGTGCAGGGCTGTAAACGGAAGATGAATGCTGATTCGAGCACGAATTCACTTAAGTTAAATCACAAACAAATATGTCATGTTGGAACAAAAAAACAGATTAAAAAAAACAGCAAGTGCCATTTTTTGTAATAATAAAAATGCTAGAAAAAATGAAGAATCCGAGAGAGATGTGTGGACAGCATCGACCCCCCCCCCGACCCCCCACACTCCTTCAGTGACGTCACGTTGTAAAGAGGCAGGCCGCTCGGCACGGCGAGACCAGAACGGATCGCGGGAGTGGTGGGGGGGGCGCTGGGCGGGCGGGCGTGACGCTGCGAGCGAGCGGGCAGCAGCAGCAGCAGCGCTGACGCCGTTCGGGAGCTGTGCAGCCGGTTCGGACGCCCGTCTCGTCTCAGCCATGGCTGTCATTCCGCCGGCATCTTCCGTCTTCGGTAAGAAGGAGGTCTCTCTCTCTCTCTCTGTGTCTGTGTTTGGGTGTCTGTCGTGTGGGTGCACACTTTAGTTTTGAATTCTTGCTGATGTTCCGAGTGGAACATTGTGCAGCTTGCTGTGGGTGTTTGTTTTTCTAGGAGGTCTCGGCGTCGTGCGTGTGGAGATGCTGCTCGCTAACGGAACATGCCCCAAGAGTCTGTTCAAAGCTCTACGGGGAGTATTTGTCTATTCGCGTGTGTGGAGTCGTCGTGTGGTGGTTAGCGCGCTCTGCAAACCCGGTGACTCATCAGTGACGATTATCTGAACCAATTCTGGACCTCCTCTAGCTCGACTCGGCCAAAAATTAGTACCTCGTGCGCTGCATAAACTTCAACATTGCGGAGACAAATGCGCCGTCCCGGTCTTCAGAGGTGCTCGCTAGGAGCACTTGCCCCAACAGTCTGTGAAGGCTACCGGGGAATCCTTGCCTCTGTGTTGTGCGTAACAGTGGTTTTCATGCGGTCTCACTATAATAATAATGGCTTAGATCGCCGTATTGTAGATGTGTCGCAACCCTGGCAAATCACCCGAAGATGCTGGATCTAATTACCAGCGAAACGTCGTACTACTCAAATTCTAAATGTTGTGGATTCACTCTTCAAACACACCGGTGGGCTGAAGAAGTAACTCGTTGGCGTTTTGTTAACGTGACACATGTTTCACTGATTGGCCGTGTCGGGTGGTGGAGGGTGACGACACATTTATGATAACGCGATCTAACCCAAAAACCTCTATTGTGAACGGTCTAATAATGGCATTTGCCCCCTCCCCCCTCCCCCCCGCGACTATATAATCCCTCGTCACCGCCACCTCTGAGACACACTGAAGCGGTAGTGCTTTCGCTACGTTGTCCCCACCTGAAGAAGGACGCTTGTGTTGCGCCCGAAACGTCGTGCTTTAATTTATTTTAATTTTTACCTAAGTGACTTTACCGAAAAAAACAAAGAGTATAATGAATACATTTAAATTGAATGTGTGTAGATAGAATTCCAATTGAGTCTGTATAATTAATTAATTCGAATTGAATGTGTGTAGAATGAATGAATTATAATTTAATGTGTGTATCATGCATTAATGAATTCTAATTGAATGTGTGTATAATGAATGAATTAAAAATGAGTTTGTATAATGAATGAATTATAATTGAATGCATCATGAATGAATTATAATTTAATGTATAATGAATTATATTGAATGTTTGTATAATGAAGGAATGAATTCTAGTTGAGTCTGTATAATGAATTAATTCTAATTGAGTCTGTGTTTAATGAATAAATGTGCACGATTACAAGTGTACATTGCTTTGTGTGTGCGCGTGTGCACACAAATTATGTTATCTGTTTAATGCGTGCAGTTTTAATACATATTTGATGCACATCATTCACGTGCTATCCTGCATAGCTTGTAAATGTGTGTGTGTGTGTGTTTAATATTGGAACTGGTCCTGGGCCTCTTCTAGATTTACTTGGTCTGAAATTAGTAACCTGGTTGCCCTGTGTATACATCAGTACTGGGGAGACAAAGGCGGTCGGGCGTGGTGTTGACCACCCACCTCCTCGTGGGCCGTGCCGGCCTCTGAGCTCTTGCCCCGACAGTCGATTACCCGCTGTCCGGGGGATTTGTGGTGTGCATTGGCAAGACTCATTGACGGAGGTGTGAAGGCAATTATATTCCAGTTCGCTCCCTCCTCGCTGATGAGATTTGTGCCGGGCCATGTGTTGCGCAACACTCGCTCGATTCTGCGCGGTCGCCCAGAGGAATGGGATGGCAAGTGACAAACTTAGCCCAGCGAATCACGCCGTCGGCAATTTGTATCTACGTTCAACTTCTTTCGCACCGTACATAGCCAACCAGCAATAAGTAGTCAGTCATAAATTCAAAGGTCGAAGTGGTATACGGTATGCCTACTCAGAGCCACTGGCGCAGAGCCAGTGGTGGGAATTCCACATTCCTATGGCAGGGGGGAAATCGTGACATAGAACAACCAACGCTGGGCCTTCACCGTCAAGTAGCACTCGTTTAGCGACCCGGAAAGGATGCTAAAGCAGAGTCGCTGCTTTAGCATCCTTTGAAACCGGCAGCTCGCCAGTGTTGATTCAAGCAAGCCTGACTCTGCTGATGAGGCACTGTGTGTCGAAACCGGTCTAGGCTTTGCTGGTCTTGAAATATTGCTGCTGTAATTATGCACTTTAAGAAGGCCATGGGGCTGGTGGGTTGTGTAAGATTTTTTTTGTCTGTGGAAAGAGACGGCTTTGTGAAGGAGACGAATTTTCTGCTCATTATGTTTTATTTCGTTTACAGGTTGGTAGATGATGGTCACCAATTGTTCTAAAAAAAGGAATTAGCATTGCAGTTGATCTTTCGTAAAGTAAAACAAGTCAATGGTGGCAGCCCTGCAATTGCTTGCTCACGTCACTGTTGGCGAAATCTCCCTCCCCTGCGGGGAACTCAATGGAGCCTTTCCCGTGGGTATTGGGACGTAGCCACACTTCACTCCACCGCCACACGTGACTTGCCGATCAAACAACTGCGGTTCTTAGTTATTCATACTCCTGGCTGAACAGAGGTGACGGGCTGATTCGACTGCCATGGCGGCGACCTCGTGATCGCCAGCGCAGGGTGCTGCCCGTGTACAGACGACACC
Source organism: Entosphenus tridentatus (assembly GCA_014621495.2). NCBI lineage: Eukaryota > Metazoa > Chordata > Hyperoartia > Petromyzontiformes > Petromyzontidae > Entosphenus > Entosphenus tridentatus. The sequence continues at coordinate 994,407 of CM025638.2, forward strand.
AGCGGGCAGCACTGTCCCCGCGTTGCCACGGGTGTCGTAATGTTCGAGCTGCAGACGTCTTATTTATCGTGTAAATTATCGACGTAAAGAAACAGGGTAAACCGAAATCAAATTAAAGTCGCGATCTCGATGGCGCGGGTGTTCCATTTATCTCTCGGGGAAGGGCAATGAGATATCAGTTTCATCTGCAGACAGACCCAAATTTCGTTTTGAGTTCCAAAAAAGGATTTATATATTTTATTAACTTCCACCAATGTTAACATTTCATCAACAGCAGTGGGAGCTGTCTTCTTCGTACATGGGGGGGGGGGGGTGGGCACTGTTGAATTACCCTTCTACCCCATCAGACGAGTAACATTCGAAACAAAAGACCGCCGACATGCGTCAGCTACGATGTTGTGAACTGCTGAAACAATGCATGCTGGGCAGCAGGCTAAAGTAAATATATATATACTGCGCTTTATATAGCTGACCTCTTCTGGCTGGTGAACCCCACCGTGTAGATGTGGCACGCGTACCAACGATATCTGGCGAACCAGCAACACATATTTAACAGGCATGCCTTTACTGCTGATGAGACCCCAAAGGTGGAGAGTCGTCCAGAGGTTGTTTGTTGAACCAGATGCTGCTGGTTGGCATGAGAGCAAAGTGACGATGTGTCATTACAATGGAGCTACTACACGCTGTCCATCTGGGGATACAGAATGATGATCATTGGCCTTGGAACAAATTGCTCGGATTCCACTTAATCCTGTCAACATCTCGGAAGCTAAGCAGACTTGAGCCTAGACAGTGCTTGGAAGGGTGACCACCACGCATAGCGGGCATGTTCAGCAATGGCAATTGTTGCACTGCACTTCTATGCTCCTACATCTATTCGCCACCCACCTTCACCCACCCGCAATGACCCAGTGTGGTGAAGTATGGTCAAATAACCCAGGCACGACCTGCATGGCGCTGTGAGGCCTTCATTGAGCAGTGGATTGACAAAGGGCTATAAATGATTATCGTTATAATTGTTATAATTGTTATCGTGTTATAATCGTTATAATTGTTATCGTGTTATATCACCACAACCATAAATGGCAACCATGGTGAGTAACTTTGTTGGTGGGTCACCAACCAGAATAACAACACTAACCACCAACAATTTCTAACATTGTATCTGAAGTAAATACATAACTAAATAAGCTCATCACAATTTAGCATTACAAATTTAGATTTGTGGGTAATCAAATCCTTAGGTTTTTTTCGGTAAAGTCACGTAGGTAAAAAACTAAAATTAATAAAAGTAAAATTAAAATAAAAATCACGACGTTTCGGAGGCAACACCTACGTGACTTTACCGAAAAAACCTAAGAATATGAATCCTTGCAGTCACGAAAGCTTCAAATCTAGAGGTAATCATATCCCCTTCCCCGTAAGACCACGTTTTTCTGTTATCAGCGAAAATACATTGATTGCATTGTTATTATTATTATTATCACAGCGCCCTATTTGAAAAGGTTGACATTTCTGGACCGTGTCACGGTGGTGAAATGTTAAATACCTCGCCTGGTATAAAGGGGGTCGTGGGTTCGATCCCGACCTGCTGTATATTTGGAGTTTGCGTGTCTCGCTCCTCGTGGTCGCTTGGATTTTTCTCCGGGTCCTCTGGTTTTTCCCTCCAAATTTGGAATCAACATCACGCGTTTAGAGTATTTCGCTGCTATAGATGCCCACGTGATAAGCCACTTCGTTAGCTCTCATTTGTGTCCAGGTCGCTTCTGAAAAAGAAATACAGAGCTCAGTGGACCTTACCTCGTAAAATAAAAATAAAAATAGTTTTCGTTTTAAATGTCTAAACCCGCCCCTACAGGAAGAGCCGCATTCAGTTTCAAGATTGTTTTTTTCAGCAGGGTCCTGAATTGGCATGTTTGGCCAGCCCTGTTATTAATGAGTCGTTCTGCCTGTGGGAGTAAACCATGGCACCTGGAGAAACCGCACTCCAACGAGGGGATCAACAGGAAGGCCTCTGAATAAACGTGTTGCGGAAACCCGTTTTGATGTGCTGCCATCTCCTGGCCACACTGCACTCAAGCGGGTTTGAGAGATTCACAAAACTCTGTGATGGTACAACACGCAGCAAGGTCTGCTCATTAACGTCAATCACAATCCCTGGCTCCTATAACCCTCCATCTAAAACGTCATTGTCGACGCTAACGATGCTTCGCCCAAGTCTTTACTTAACTTCACCACTATCCCGGACGTCGCGAGCTGGCTCAGAGGTCAGAACCCTGGGTCAGCACCGCTGAGATCCGGAATGTGAACCCAGCCTGCCGCACGTGATTGTCGCCATCGTCAATGTGGCGGGTTGATGGCCTCAGGCGCCAACGGCAGCACCACCACCTAAAAACCCCCCCCCCCACTTCCTCATCAATTGCGTCCGGTACATGTTATTGCTAAGCTTCAGCACTGAGAATTTAAAAAATAGCAGCTTGACTGCCGTGTGATGAAAACGTTTCCACCCCCTAAGTATGGCTAAGAGATCACTTGAAGAGATTTCACAAGTAGTTCTACAATCGTTTCTTCTGAGTGCCGCTCTCTTCCGCACGGATTGGCGCACAGCTCCTCCGCAACAGTCCCACGGGCTGACGCAGACAGGAACAGGGGAGACAACATTTGGGGAGAGAGGGAGGGGGGGTTAACAAGCCAAGGTAAACGCACACACAATCAAAACTAAGCCATTATTCCCTAAGCTGATCACTGACAACATTAACCTGAACTATAACCCTAAACTCCTGTTTCCTCCACTCGATCCCTACCCCTTGATCGCCGTGGCGACACAGGAGCGCGAGGCGCCGGTGTCGCTCACGTGGAGCCGGGCGCCGGCGAGGGGCTGGGCGCGTGCCGCGCTATTTCGACAGCCGCTCGTCCATCGCCAAACTTAGATTGGAAACCATTAGCGGACATGGCTCTGGCAGGCGTGAGACATCTGGCAGTGAAATCCCTGCATCTGAGTAATGGATACAGTTCACAATCATAACCAAGAGGTTTTTTGTTCTTGTTCCAGTTCATTTTCCTTTGCTTATCTCTCACAGACTACTCGCCTCGCGCATTTAGATTTTGCCAACACATATTTATGACAGTGTACCTGTGTGAACGCTTGGTAGAAAAACATACAATAGGAGATTATATATTCTATAGTCACAGTGACCTCCTGCTCAATTGAGGCATTGGTGTTCATCTCGTGTTGACAGTCAGTGGTGTAAATTCGACATTCCTATGGCGAGAGCGAGTCTAGCCGTACGACAACCGCTGCTGACATGTCCACCATGTGGTACTCGTCACCTTGACCCCGCAGGGATGATCCCAGTCGTATTATTATTATTTATACAATTTGTTTTTATTTTACCGGGTAAGGCCCACTGAGCGATGTCGCTCTTTTTCAGAAGCGACCTGGCCACAAGTGGTAATAATAATAATAATAATTTACATTTATTTGTAATATCTCAAAGAAGTGGCTTATCACGTGGAAATCTAAAGAAGCCAAACACTGTGTTGAGAACCATTGGACCAACGTCGTAACAACGTCGGAACAACGTTCCACATTTACCGGGGTGGGCTGAGTGGACCTGACCCACCCCGGATTTGAACTTGTAACCTTCCGTTTGTGAGGCATCTCTCTCTGCCGCCTGAGCACGCAGTCGTGTGGAATGTTGATAGCGCCTTGCGGTGTGTGACGTGAGACTTGATTAATGATTTTGCATTATTTGCAGATGCTTCGCGTAATGGATCTACCCCCTCCCTTCTCTCCGCATCTTTACTTAATGAGCCACAATAATATTTACCAGCCCCGGGTGACACTTCAAAACGTTAAATTGGATACGAAAAAAAAGTACAAAGTGGAAGCGAAGAAGATTGATTTATTTACGATCTTTTTGTTATTTTTAATTTCAATATCAATTACGAGCAGGCGGGAGGAATGTTTGTGAATTTATAATGGATGATTGGTGCCCCAGTAAACATTGTTATTCTATTCTGTCTCTTTTACCAATGAATCAGTTGGGGGTTCTGCCCATTGGGGACCCGAATCAGAGATTATGTTTGAGAACCCCCCCCCCCAACCCAATTTTGATAAACTCCCGGTGCGACGGAAGAAGAGATTATGACAAGATGTTGAAGATGAAGCGAAATGTATTTTACATCATCTAGATTGAAAACTAATTTCTTTAGAACTGCTTTTGTGTTTAGTTTGTTGTTCTTCACCCGCACCTTCGATTAGCACGGTTGACAACGTTTGATTCGAAAGAAGTTCAACATAAATACAGTACATGTGTGCGAAGGAGTCTTGAGATGAGAGAAGACCGAAACGGATGAGACAGAGAAGTAGTCAAGTGTGAGAGATGCGGGCAAGAGAGAGACAGATGTAGGGAGAAGAGTGAAGAGAGCCACACACAAGATGGGAATGAGAGAGATTACATAGCTTGGGTGTTTGTTTATTACAATGCATGTTAAGTATATATCTTATTTGGGATTTGAATTTGAGACGACAACTTGCTGCACTATTTCTCTTGGAGTCGGGTGAGCCCTCGGGATACTTTGCGTGCCCCCCGTGAGCTTTCTGCCTTTGCTTGTTTAACACCCAGCAACTCCACACCACCCCATCCCGTGCCCACCCCATCCCGTGCCCACCCCATCCCGTGCCCACCCCCTCCCGTGCCCACCCCTCCCGTGCCCACCCCTCTGTGCCCACCACCTCCCGTGCCCACCCCTCTGTGCCCACCCCCTCCCGTGCCCACCTCATCCTGTGCCCACCCCTCTGTGCCCACCCCCTCCCGTGCCCACCACCCCCCTGGGCCCGCGTGCAGCCGACACCCCCTCTGTGCTCTTCGGGGTGCTTGGCGTGCTGGCGCTGGTGCTGGCGCTGTCGCTCACCGCCTTCGTGTGGGTGTGCTGCCAACGCGCACCGCCACCGCCGCGGCGCTCCTTCTCCTCCTGCTCCTCGTCCTCCACGGGCGCTCGCTCCCGCACCCCCTACCGCTTCGTGCACATGCTCAAGAGCGCCCACATCTACCCCGAGACGCTGGGCGAGCGCCGCCACCCGCTCGCCACCCTCAAGCCGCCGACGCGGCCCGTCGGGCGGCCCGGCGAGAGCCCCCGTCGCGGCCCCGCGCAACCGCCCGACGCCGGCGCTCCGCTCGAGGCGCCGGAACTGGGGACGCTGTCCTTCTCGCTCCGGCGCGACGAAAGGAAGGAAGCGCTTCTCGTCCACGTCCAGGAGGCACGGGGCTTGCCTCCGGCCGACGATCCGGCCGCCGCCGCCGCCACCGACCCCTGCGTGAAGCTGCTGATCCTCCCCGAGCGGCGCTACAGGGGGCAGACGCGGGTGCTGCGCGGCACTCGGGACCCGGTGTTCGACGAGACGTTCGCCTTCTACGGCCTGAGCGCCGTGCAGATGGAGGGCTCCGAGATCACCTTCGCCGTGCTCAGCTTCGGGCGCTTGTCCCGCGAGGAGGTGATCGGGGAGGTGACCGTGCCGCTGGCCGGCATCGCCGCGGGGCCAGAGGCGGTCGCCTTCTGTCGCCACATCGTCCCACGTGGGATGCAGGTGACGAAACGGCCGTGCAAGTGGAGTCGAGTGCAGTTCGGAATCCTAATCTTTATTTAGCCTGGAGAAATCCGATGAGCTATGAAGTTCTTTTTCACAAATGGTCCAGCAGTTTTCACAGATGTCCGGTAGTTCATATCGACTCTCCGCTATTGCCCATGGGTCGCTCCCCCCACCAAGCGCCGTCGGTTTCGGCGGCGCCGGTTTTTATAGTGAGCAAGCAATTGCAGGGCCGCAGTGCCACCGCTGACGGAAGGGGCTTCCACGAGAGAGAGCCTCTCCAGAGGGTGCTTTGGCCTTTTCTCCACACTGGTTATTGGACAGAGGCGGTGGCGTGGAGTGATTTGAGAAGCACCGTTTGTCGACCGCCACGCTGGGAGACTGAATTGAACCGGCGACCTCTGGATCCCCGGCCCAACGCGCCGACTTACACAGCAGCATCGCGACGCTCCGTAGCTGCGGTCACGTCAACGCGCAAGTTGCCTTCGAACAACTGTACACTATTTAAAACTATAAACTATTTTTTATTCAGCAGGTAAGGCCTGCTGCGCTATATACAAACGACTGACGCTGCAGGGAATTGTCTTGTTTAACGGTGATTTATGTTCAAGCACCATCTTAAGATCTCCTTTGTGTTGACGCGGTTCTTTTTGTGCGGGTTTCTGTTGGCTTCATTGCCGTCAATTGGATTTGTTTTGCTTTGGTCGCGTTGGCGAGACCCAGACCTCTCTTTCAAAACGAAACGCCTATCATGGCCTCTTGAGTTCTCACCCGGCTCAAGAAAATCAACTGGAAATAAATCCAAGTCGCACCGTTCCTTGAATGGATGGGATCACAGTGGGGTGGCACTCGTGTTGGCTCTGGCAAACCAAGCAGCACTGTGGGCCACCCGCCTGCAAAGTGTGTTTATTTTTGACCCTAGTTCACTCACACTGCCCGAGAATCGGATTTGTAAAAGCGCCGAGTAAATCCACCCCTTGTGCCCTTCTCCTCGTGGGCTTTTTTTTGCTTTGCGATGCACATTTCAGACAATTCAAATGTGGAGTCACGACAATGGAAAATCGCCGAAGTATTTCCTCTCCTGTTTCCCGTTCACACAGTGCCTACGGTCTGCGCTCGCAGCCCGCAAACTGCAGTTGTGCGCACACACAAACGATCCAACATTGTCCCGCGGGGCGATTACCGCGCGTGCGCGCCACGTACCCTGCGACCCGAGTTCGATTCCCGGTCACGGCTCATGTCGGTGGCAAGTTCCATCAGAACCGATCCAGAATCATAATATTTATTTATCCTGGAGAAATGCGATGAGCTATGAAGTTTTTTTCCACAGATTTTGCCCTCTCCTACGCCCCTTCATCAACTCGAGCTGACGAGCGTGGTGAAGTATGGTTAAAAAAAACACCACGAGACCTTAATTAATTGGTGGATGGAGAATAACTGGAATTTATTATGTTTGATTTATCAATAAAACACAATTTTTCACGGAACGTGCCGCTGCTTTGCAAGAAATAGAGCTGCAATTTTTTTCTGTACTTTTTCAGCTCACTGCCACAAAACAGTACAGCATAAAAAATGTAAAGCATCGGATAAAAAATACATGAATATGCTGGAGGCAGTCCGGGCACCCCCAGTGTGTACGCGCTACCTACCGCCCACTCCGAACCGAGGCCACCTTCCCTTCTTCCCGCGACCCAGAAGCCTCAAATTATCCGGCGATGCTGCTTCTGCTGCTGTTGGCACTGGTACACAAGCACAATGAATACAAAATTAAACGCACTCGTCAATAATAATGTTGAGTGTGGCTTTAACAGAAAAAGTATATAATAGGTGACTTGCTCTTTATTAACCAATTTAAATAGTCACGCAATGGTAAAAAGAACACTGTGTTTTGGGGAAACAGAAAATCAGTGTTCCCAACAGTTCCGCTACCACTTCCCACGGGCCTGTGGAGACCACCACCAGTGGCCTCGGCACCACGTGATGGGACCACGTGATGGGAGCCATTGGTCCACTCCTCCTCCCCCGCAACCAGCGGCAGCTCCAGAGCCATTCTCATTGCCTCCCCTTCATCGCTTACCAGCACGTGCCACAGCCACCTGTCGATGTACATAACATATGCCTGTGATGTACATTTCTAACCTTAGCATGCTTTTGCTTATTTTTTCAAACAACTTGAACGTTTGGTCACGACTAAGGCAATAATTGTACTCATTCTCGTCGCATTTACACTTCAAACGTTACATTCTGTGTTCACATCGTGCAAACAATATTTTACACGTAATTTTATTTTACACGTAATGTTATTTTAGACGTACTTTTAAAAGAACTGATAGTACAGTAGTTTTCACGCAGCGCTCTGAACCCTGTGACCCGAGTTCTATTCCCCGCTACGGATAACATCCGTGAATCAGAATAAGAATGTTTATACTGTAGTAATCTGATGAGCTATAAAGCTCCTTTTCAAAGATGTCCAGTAGGCGGGGTGACATCTGAACCCGCTCTTTGCCACTTCACCAAATCGGACTGATCACGATGGTGAAGTATGGGGACCACGGCCCTTACTCTACCTCCTGCACCGGTGGCATGTCCGGAATGCCTTCTCATCACATCGTCTTTGTCTCTCCTCAACGCGTGCCAAAACCATCGAAGTGTCGCCTGCCTGACCTTCTCAAAAATATTAGTAAACCCCCTGCTATGGCTGTAAATCCTTTATTCCTCCTCCTCTCCTTTAAGAGATATTGCCAATATCCATGGAGGCAGCAGAGATATGTTCAGCCCCCAGCTCACCCACCACCCACTTCCACATAGGCGCTCACCTTAGTCATCACCCTTTAAATGTGGATTACAGGTGCCTTGAAAATCAGGGTTGAGGAATGCGTGCGATAAAAAGGCTTTGCGTTTTATTTGTCAGTCGGCGCCTGACTACAAAGTCAGTTCCTGTGGCGGGCGACTTTTGTCGTGGCAGTTGAATATGTGAGAGAATAGAAAAAAACTACAATATGACTATCAAATGAAAGATAGGCTGTTATTAAATTTCATAAACTGCGACCTGCACATCAAAATGTCACGTTTCCATCCGCACTGTGCATGAAACATTAATCGTGCTTTAAATAACCATGAGTAGAGAATTTCTTTTTATATCAGCAAGTTTCCAAAGAAAGATTCAGAAACGGATAAATTTAATTTTCACATCGCGGTAAGGCATGTATGTGTATGTACACACACAGAGATATATGTAAATTGATGATGCCATTGTGTGATGGTTAGCGCGCTGGCCTTGCTGTTTCCAGAGGTCGCTGGTTCGATTCCATCTTTCATAGGAAACTTATTATTATTATTTTTTGAAATAGGGAACTTTAAGAAATCCTTCTGCTTCTGTCCACCCAGCAGTTGAATTGGGTGCTCCACAGTCCATCGCGTGTGGTACGGTTAAGTGTGATTACTCCTAACCACAGTTTAGACGTTTGGTCAGCGTAGATGAGTAGGTGAACACCCTCCAGAAAGGCATTCTCTCTAACAGGGGCCCCTTCTGCCAGCGGTGGCATGAGCACAGAATTGCAGCGCTGCACCTTTTGATCTTTGATACATGTAAATGAATGGGTGTACATTCATAATTCTACAACACGTTACGTAATTCATAAATGATGTTTGGGTTAGGCTACAAAGTGATCTGACTAATATTCTTTTGTAAGGCCCTCCACCACCCAGCACAGCCAAACAAATTAAATCGTCACATGTACGGGTGCTTATCGGGCTTTCAGTGACCCAGGTCACTCTTGCAAAATGAGACCATATCCCGGTCTCTTGAGTTCTCCTTTGGTTACACGAAATTAAACAAAACTAAGATGAGAGGCAGCCAAACACCCCCCAATGCAGGACCTCCCTGACAAAGGATTGTTGAGATTCAATGAGCCATTCCTCGGTAAGATCAACTCAGAAATTCCAGGAATATCACAAATAAAATCCAAGAAGTCAGAATGTATGTTGAACTTCTTTCGCACAGTACACAGCCAACCGTGCTAATCGGAGGTGTGGATTACATGGGCTGCGAACACCTCCGTGTTAAGTTACCACGTTATGTGTCGCGGTTGTGTGGGATATGCGTTTATCTTTATTATTATTATTGTTAATGTTATTCATGTTATCTTGTTCTTGCAGAAACCTTCCGGGGTTGGAGAGCTTTTGGTCTCTCTGAGTTTTACGCAGGCTGACAGCCGCCTGACCGTGGTCATCTTGAAGGCCCGGGGTCTCCACAAGAGGGACACTGGCTCGTCGCTCGGTATGTAGGGGAGGGCAAAGTGGATTGTCCCACACTGCTGCTCTCCGATGCGTCCCTGCGGTCTCTCTGTGTTTTTGTTCGTATGTCTGCAGCGTCTGCGTGCGTATGAATGAGTGCTGGATTCTTGAGGGTACACCTCAAGGCGTGATTATTATTATGTATTCTATTGTTTACCCAGGCAAGCCTCAATGAGTCCTGCCAATTTATTCACAGGGGGGGGGCAGCGTTCGATGTTGCTGTGTAGTCCAAATGGAGTCATTTGCAAGGGCGTTTTGTAAGTATTGGAATGGCCGGTCAACACCAGTTACATTTGATGGGTTTTTTTTAGCTATGGGACAAAACCAGAGAACCCAGAGAAACTCCATGCGGGAAAGGGGGAGAACGCACGAGGCTGCCACAGAAGAGCACCCAGGTGCTTGTTGCTGTGAGGCACGAGTGTTACCTCTGGACCACTCTGCCACCAAATTAACCCAATAATCCCCTGTGGGCTGGTGTAACCAGGAGGTTCCTACCAGTATTAACCTGTTCCGAGACGTCTGAAAGTTGCAGGGTGGGTCCCTCTGACTCTCAGAACGTGCAAGCTGTTAACATTAATTTCATTTAGAGCACGCCTTTGTTTTGAAAGACGTTGTACTAACCTCAGAGAACCGTAGTGACATGACCGCATTCTATGATACCTCTCGCCAAACTGTGCCACATGCCCCCCTACATGGCCTTGTGGGAGCATCAGTACCGATAAAGTTATTTTATTTTGGTTTTTCTTCTGGTTCCTTTACAATAATGCACACGTACATCATCTGAACGGTATCCGAAGACAAATTTAGGACGGACACGTACGTCATCGGAATGAGAAAGGGTTCAAATATTTATTAATGACCAAGTGTGAGCTCATCGACACGTGTCAGATGCATGGACTCTGCCAGAAAATGGAACAAGAGCAGAAATGTATGGCGGGGAAGCGCGGAGCGATATGTGCCGGGACCTATTCAGGGAGACGCACAGAGGGACACACGCAGCAGAGAACCAAGTCGGGTCAGAGATCGCAACGGCTGCAAAGGAAAGTCAGTGGACTTGGGCAGGACAGATCCATAGAAGGGAATGCGGCTGACGAACGTGGCCGGTGAGAACACACCCAACAGGGCGCCCCCGGCGGAGATGGAGCTCTGAAGTGCAGAGGGCAGATGGGTGGTGACAGTGTGGGGAGGCCTTCATCCAGAAGGGCTGACGATGATCGGAGCTGACGATGAGAACGATGATGACCCTACGAGCCCAATGAGCTTCACGTGTTTTTTTATATTTTTCAAGGGAGGCTTGGATCACACATTCAGACAAATACACAATTAACCTCAGAATAAAAACGCAAAGATGCAACAATTCCAAACAACGAAAATGTAAATATGCAATAAAGTACCATTATCTGCACGGATAAAACAAATCAATATTGAAGAGAGTATCAGTACAACACGTAGGCTTTCACGACCAATATCATCCATAACACAGGTTTTTTTTGGGCTATATCGCGTAAATATATATTTTTATAAATATCTACGAGGTTAGATCGCATATTTATATATTTACGTGATCTAACCCCCGACAACGACCTGTATTGTGGAAGAGAGAGTCTCTTATGGTCGTTTTACATTTTCGTAAACGTGATTCGTCCAAACAGATAAGTTACGTTTGAATTCTGTTAATTTGCTTATAGAGTCAAAGTTAAACCTCAGCTAGAAACGATAATTGAGCACGGACGTGGCGTGAATGATAATAACGGCTGCGTTTCCCCACTATGGGATGAAAGCACAAACCTCAAACGCCATATTGAGCGCTCTGAAGCTTTGTGCTTGTGGCACACGATGGGACCGGGAGTCGAGTCAATTCCGCAAAAGAGTCAGAATATTTATTTATAACTGGGGAAGGAATCCGATAAGCTATGAAGCTCTTTTTCATTGATGCCCAGTGCGGGCGTGTCGGCAAGTTACAACAACAAACAAAACACAAACACGACAGCAGTGCGACATGGAGAAACAGGGTAAGCAAGTGGTACAATATAATTAATGTAGTAATTAGTGAGTTATCGAAGTCTGACTTATCGACATTAGACAAGGCTGCAGAAAGCACAACACAGTTAGCAGACCACACCAAGACAGCGCCACACAGCAGTAGCCCTCAATACAATGGCACATTGACATTGAACAATCGACGAGCAGGTAAGGGTCAACGTTACAAATCACATTTGCAAGTGTGACTGTATCCAGCCCGAATCTACTGCTCCAGGATCTGTGTTTAAAGGGCAGCAGGCACGGGGCAGCAGGCACGGGGCAGCAGGCACGGGGCAGCAAGATCAGGGGGAGAGTGAAGTGAGGCTGGGAAGGAAGTCCCCGAGGCGGACAAAGAGGAGGCCACGGTCAAGACGAGCAGCAGTCAGAATCTTCATATCATGTGAAGCTCTCTGTCACAGATGTCTAATATGTATCTATATGTTGAACTTCTTTCGCACTGTACGTAGCCAACCGAGCTAATCGCAGGTGCGCTGGGGTAGGATAACAAACTAAACATAACAAGCAGTTCTAAAAAAAGCAATTCAGTATGGGCGGGTCAGAGAGTTACACAAAACAACAACACTGCAGGAGTGCAAATGATAGGAACAGGAAGGGGCGGTGGGGAGGGTGGTGACTGGGCCAAGATGTCGGGGATGATGTGAGGGTGTCAGTGATGATGAGAGGGGAGGAAGAGACGGAGAAGAGAGAAAGAAGAAACGAGCAGAAGTGAGCTGCACGGAGCGGCGTGTGTGTGTGTGCGCGTGTGTGTGTGCGCGTGTGTGTGTGCGCGCGTGTGTGTGCGTGTGTGTGCGCGTGTGTGTGCGCGTGTGTATGTGTGCGTGTGTGTGTGTGTGTGCGTGTGTGCGCGCGTGTGTGTGCGCGTGTGTATGTGTGCGTGTGTGTACATGTGTGTGCGGCTCTGGATGGGTGCGAGGGACTGGTAACCCCTCCACCTTCAATTAATTACCACGAGACTACGATATAAACATAACAATTTAACAAATAAGCTTGTGCCGGAGGCCCCGGGGGGACAGGCTTCTATGACGTCTCCTGGCCAAACCCCAATTGGCGGAGCCAGGAGATTGAATCTTCACCCTCGGGGCTCCTCCAGAAACAACATAAAACCACTACGGATGACCATGTGGAATGTTGGAACGCTCACTGCGGAGAAGAGGCTGCCACTCCTTTGTCGGGAGCTGGACCGGTACCGCCTGGATCTCTGTGGCATTCAGGAGGTCCGGTTGACCTGTTCTGGCTCCTACCACCATGAGTGGTGGACAGTCCTCCACTCGGGGCAGGAGACTGCCAAACAACAGGGTGTGGCTCTTCTTCTGAACAAAAGAATGAAGGGGGCATGGGAGCGTGGCGGTGAGGTGTGGGAAGCTGTAAGCCCCAGGATACTTTGGGCTCGCCTTCCCATCAACCGGAGGCGAGGAGTGGTGGTCGTGGTTACTTATGCCCCCACCGAAGACGAACATCCGTGGAGGGATGCAGGTAAAGCCGATGAGTCAGATGCCTTCTATGACCTCCTGTCAAAGGTGCTGGTTAAAGTGGCCACTCGGGACAGAGTCATCTTGTTGGGTGACTTCAATGCCCGAGTCGGTCATGATGCTGGCACCTGGTCTGGAATGATTGGAAGGCATGGGCCAGATCAGCTCAATAACAAGGGTAGGAGGCTGCTAGATTTTTGTGCAGCCCATGGGCTTGTAATTACCAACACGCTCTTCCGGCATCGGCGCATCCACACAACATCATGGATGCATGCCGGGTCCAAGCACGAACATCTGCTGGACTACATAGTGACAGACCAGCGGATGCGAGCCCATGTCCTTGACACCAGGACCTACCGTGGAGCTGATCTGCCCTCTGACCATCGACTAGTCATCTGTAAGATGCGCCTGCCATTCTTACACTCCGGTGGTGGGTGTACACCCAGGACCCCATTCAAACCAAAAGTGGCCTGGTCTCAGTTAGCTGATGAAAGTTGCAAGCGAGAATTTCATCATCGCTTGCAGCTGGGGTTGGCATCGGCCCCCCCTCCTCCTGATGTTGAGGGTAAATGGGCGAGGTTTAGGACTGTGACTCATGCAGCTGCAATGGCTGCTTTGGGTACGCGGTCCAGACCTCCCCAGAAACCCTGGCTGACAGAGGAGGTGTTCAGGTTAGTTGAGAAAAAGCGACAGGCTCACTCTCATCGGCTACAGCATCCCACGTCAGAGAATGAGGAGTTTTACCACAGCCTTCGCTTGGAGGTTCGGAGAGCCATAAGGCGCTGCAAGGATGGGTGGTGGTCGCAGGTTGCTGAGGAGATAGAGTCTGCCTCAGTGGCCCGTGATCACAAATAACTATTTTACTCCATCAAAAAAGTAACCTGCAGCGCCACACCTATTACCATCATTAGGGGAAAAAACGGTGATCCAATCTCCGACCCCCAGGAACTTGTTTTCAGATTTGCTGAGCATTTCTGTGAGGTCCTAGGGGAGGGGAAATCCCTCAGCCAGGAAAACATCATGGCACAAAGTGGGGATAACCCTGCTGAGGCTGTGGTGCCTCAAATATTGGAAGAGGTCACCCCCTGTGAGTGGCTGGCTGAGGTGCCATCTGTTGAGGAAGTACTGAAGGCGATCCAGAGTCTGAGACCAGGAAAGGCACCGGGCAGAGATGATCTCCCAAGCGAAATACTGAGGGAGGGTGGCGTTTGTGCACAGACTGCCCTATATGACATCATAACAACAGTCTGGACCACTGGACGGCTTCCGCAGGATTGGAAGGATGCCCTGATGGTCCCCCTCTTTAAGAAGGGGGACCGCACAGACTGTAACAACTACAGGGGCATCTCACTCCTCAGTGTGCCGGGAAAGGTCCTGGCAAGGATTATTCAACATCGCCTTGCTAGGCACGCTGAGGAGGGGCTTGCGGAGCCCCAATGCGGTTTCAGGAAAGGGCAGTCCTGCACAGATGCCATATTTTATGTCCGTCTGCTACAGCAGAGGTGTAGGGAATTTTAACAAGACCTACATTTCTGCTTTATTGACCTGGTCAAGGCCTATTATTTTATTACTTCCCTTCTACCTGACTTTACCGAAAGAACCAAGAAGATGAATCCCTGCAGTCATGAAAGCTTTAAATCGAAAAACAGCCTATGATACCATCAGTAGGCCTGGGCTCTGGGTTGTTCTTCGTGCTTTCGGAGTCCCTTTCGGAGTCCCTGACCCTCATTAAGGACCTTCATGATGGTGAGCGGGCCCGGGTAAAACTACGTGGCCGGGAGTCAGAACCTTTCCCTGTACACCTTGGGGTGCGACAGGGATGTCCTCTGGTTTCCACATTATTTAACATCTATTTTGACCGCATAGTTCGTGAAGCCTTCAATAGCTGTACCGGGGGAATTTCCATTTGGTACAGATATAATGAGAGGCTGATCGACGCCCGGGCGCGATCAAGGGATGGCTCCCTATTGGTCAACCACGTTATGTATGCTGATGATTTGGTAATAGCTGCTCATTCAAAAGAGGAGTTGGAGACGCTGCTGCTGAGACTGGAGCGTGCCACTAAGAGGTGGGACCTTACCATCAGCCCCACCAAAACTAAGCACCTGCCTGGGTATTTTGTACCATCGAACACTCCACCCCCACAACTCCCAATCGGTGATGGGGCAGTAGAGGAGAGAGTGCAGAGTTTCCCATACCTGGGCAGTGTGCTTATGACCGGCTCCAGTTTAACAGCAGAGGTCTCACTCCGAATCAGTCGAGCGGCAATATATTTTCATCGGTTGCGTAACGCTGTGTGGAAGCTACCTGGTCTGTCGCTCCGCACAAAGCTTCAGGTCTTCTCGGCCAGTCATTCCATCCCTTCTCTACGCTTGCGAAACGTGGACCCCCCTAATGGAGCATCTTCGCCGGTTGGAAACATTTAGGCAGGCCTGCCTACGATCCATCCTGGGTTTAACCAGGCTGGATTGTGTGAGGAGCTCACACATCCTTGAAAGATATGGGCAAAGTCCCATTGGTGAGCTCCTCCGGCAGGCAAGGCTGCGTTGGCTGGGTCATGTAGCCCGCATGCCCAGCCACCGCATGCCTAAACAGCTTTTGTTCGGCCGGATCGAGGGGGCTAAACGGGCGCGGCACGGGCTAGAGAAGAGATGGAGTGATGTGGTACAGGAGGACGTGGAGCTGAGTGGACTTGCCGATGACTGGTACCAGCGGTGTCAAGATCGGCCTCTGTGGAGGAGGCTTGTGAAGGACGCTACTGGGCAGTTGGAGGCAGTCGCCCTCCAACAACAACGGAGGGCGGAGGAGCGACGCTCACAACAACGAGCGGAACGCCGGGTGGATAAAGCACAGTAAGTTGGTACAGTAGGGGGCACAGGTGGTGCATCAGCCAGTCATCTCGGTCATCTCGGTCAGTCGACCCGTGGCACCTGGGTCTGCCCCGTGACCTGCCAGCGAGCATTCGACACTTCACGTGGCCTCAAGGTGCACTTGGCCTGGCACAAGCGTCGTGGTGACGTCACCGCCACTTAGTGGCGAATGGCGGTTGTTGTTGTTGTGCGTGTGCGCGTGTGTGCGTGTGTGTGTGCGCGTGTGGTGAGCGCTTGTGTTGCGTTCGAAACGTCGTGATTTATTTTAATCTAATTTTATTTTCTTTATTTATATTTTATTTCCATATATGTGACTTTACAGAAAAAAACAACTGAGTATAGGTTTAACAGGTGAAGTAAAAAATAAATTCGAGTGGAATGTTTAGAAAGGCTTCACCACCTCCGTTATCTCCTCTGCCCGTGGCTGTCCCCTCTCCTGTCGAGGTGTTGCGATGGTGCCCCTCGCTTGACGAACGGAACCACTCCGGTCTCATCCACGTGATGCGTGCGTCCCACTCTTTGTTCCGTGCGCGGCGTTTCGAGCCTCATTGGCATTCAGACGCCCACACACGTACAAGTGGTGCTGTGGCGTGTCGGTGTGGTCTGTGGTCTGAACAAGTTAATTATTTCAAACAACAAAACAATTATTTCACGGCATTAATCAGGTAATCTTGAATCTGGAATTGGATTTGCACGAATCATTGTCTCGTAAGCCGGAGGGGGTTTTTTTCTGTGAGAGTCAAACAAAAAGGTTTGCCATAAATATTTCTATCAGCATGACTTCCAGGGCAATCATAGCTACTCACAAAGTCCAGCATAAATTGTTATTTCTTTTTTCATCGAGCAATCAGCGGCTTAAAAGTTGCTCACGTCGTCTCCCAGGGGAATACCATTCTTGTCCAGACCAGCGACGGAATTCAAAATTTCGAGACCTCGCAGAAGAAGACTGCAAGGCTGGTGCCAATGGAACCAATTAGCGCTCCCAATTATGTTTTGGCTGCGAGGATGTTTCAAGTAATCTCGATCCTCATTAAACATTCCCCTGCAATTGCTACTACGTGTTATAATGTTCCGACGGTAACCTGCCTTTCGAATTACAATTCGTTAAAAACCTCACTTTTTGCGTAACGGTCAATTAACCCCGATTAGCTAAAGCTACCGGCAAAGGCGTGGCAGTTCCAACTAAGAACCAAGTGGCTTTGGGGAAGGGGGCTGGAGGGGGCTGGAGGTGGCAGACCCCCCCGCCCCCCGCTTCCTGCTCAGGGCTCAGTCCCGCATTTCTCAATGGCTGTCGCCAAGTCAAACAATGCCGGTGCAGCCTTTGCTCACAGACACGAGCGCCGGAGCAGAATGTACGACAAACACCAGCAGATCGCATCGCTACTCTTTCACTTGAGCGTTCCTTTAGAGATTTAGAAGGCTGGCCGTGTCGTTTCGAGCTTGTCTAAGACTGTGTCCTGTCCCCCGCTGGGTGTTTGTATGCTCCCCCCCTTCATAAAGGGTGCGTGTGGGTACTCCTGCCTCTTGTAGAACGTGTGGCCAAATATCCTGCAGGGCTCCGCTCTGGTGGACGCCCTTGCACCAGCAGCAGCGTCCACAGGCAATCGCAGGGCTGCGCCTTTGCCCTTCTCCCCCCCTTCAACGGAGGCTGCGGTGCGGTGCAGGCGCGGCGTGCGTGAAGGTGAGCGCCTTCGCCGGGAGCGAGCGCGTGCTCAAGCGCAAGACCCGCGTGCGCCGGGCCTCCTCCGGAGCCCTCTTCAACGAGTCCTTCGAGGTGGCGCCGGGCGGCGGCGGCGGCGGCGCCACCAGCCTCGAGCTGCTCGTCGTCGTGCACGCGGGAGCCGGCGACGAGGAGGAAGAGGAGGAGGCGGGGGAGGAGGAGGAGGCGGGGGAGGAGGAGGGCGACTCCGACTCCGCCGCCTCCGCCCGAGCGGGCCCGTCGCCGCTGGGCCGCGTCGTCCTGGGCGCCGCCGCCGGGTCCCCACGCGCCCGCCAGCACTGGCAGGAGGCGCGCGCCGGCGGGGACGCGGCGGGCCGGCCGCTCGCCCGCTGGCACGCGCTGCAGCCGTGCTGAGCTCGGCGCCGTCGGGCTGCGGCGGTCGCCGTTGCCCCCTCCTCCACGGCCGAGGGGTGGCGGCGGCTCGCATCGCTCCGACACGGGGCGAGATGCGGCGACTCGCGGCGTCGCATCTCGCCTCGACGCGCTCGGAGTGCACCCCCCGAGCGGAAGAAGCTGTCCCTGCTTGGCACAAGGTGACACGGCAGCTGGCCCTCAGGCGGGCATTCGTCTGCCAGTAGGGGGGCCGCGTCGCTGTGTTTGTGTGTGTGGAGTTTCATTTGAGTCATTTGCGGTGTAATCTTTCGAATTTGAAAAATTTGGAGCATGATGCCGGTGGCACACGATGGTGCTACTCTTGCGAATCATGTCAGGGGATCATTATCGACTGTGATCGAAGTAGACGGCGCATAGCATTTGTACGGCTCATACACACGCCGCAGTCGTAACCAAGGCAGCTGCCCCGTTAGAACCACAAACCTCTGCAACAAGCGGCAAACGCGCTACCACTGGGAGCACGTGGCCACGTGTTGTACAGCATGATGTCCGACGTTTCGCTGCACGTGCTGGAACCTGCAGGAGCTCCATGGGCTCTTGAAGAAGCACGTGGCAAATCTTGACTTAAAGTTTTCGTCACTGCAGGAATTCATATTCTTTGGGTCTTTCGGTGAAGTCACGTAAAAAGGTTCAAAGAAAATAACAAAAAACTGCGACGTTTCGATCGCAACACAAGCGGTCGTCATCAGGACATATCTACGTGACTTTACCGAAAGACTCAAACCATATGAACACCCGGCAAATGCAGAGAAACGTCGGACATCACGTTGCATAACTCGCGGCCCAAAAGCACATCGGAGATCAACGTAGTAGCATAAGTTATCTCTCCCTTTAAAGATTTACAAGCTGCGGACTATGCGACGCGTTTCAACGTACGTTTGTCCTCAGAGGTCTTCAAGCGGCAGTCTAAACAGCGGTAATTTACATTCCTGTTTGTGTCTCCCAAGTTTTTTTTTAAATACATTTGGCCGGTTTACAATGGGGCGAGTCAAATTGTCGCGACACAAACTTCATACCAACGTTGCGTTCACTTTGGATCATCCACACGAGAGTTGTGGTGATGAAAGGACGGAGCTGATGCATCCACGCATTCGAGCTTAGTTTGAAAATGTAAAGCAAATGGTGATGGTGGTGGTGGCGATGAGGATGAACCAGGGCGATGGGCATGCAGTCGGTGCTGGAGCGTGTCACCACGTCTGGCAGTCCCTGCCCTGAATTTGACGTGGGAATTAAGAGCACAAATTGCCACTTTTCTCCCAAAAATACAACAAAGTTGTAGACCTCTCTTCCTGTATTCACTGTGACTGGATTGAGGTGCCCCGTTAGAAGGCTGGCAGGGTGGTGGCGTGGTGGTAACACTGGCACCTCACAGAAAAAATGAACCTGGGTTCGATTCCTAACTCGGGTGCTTTCCTGTGCGGCGTTTCTCCGTTCTCGCCTTGTTCTGCATGGGCTCCATGTGGGGGCTCTGTCCCCTCCCCTCGATAGAGAAAACAAAACCACTGGAGCTGGCGTTGGCCAAAGCATCGCCGTGCCGAAAAAGTACCTGCAAGTATTACTCAATTAGGATTACACAAATACAACATCGCCCCCCGCCCCGACCCCCCTACTGCGAATAATTTGGCAAGACCCTCCTGACAAGAGTCTTGAGACGCGGTGAGGCTTTCCAGGATAAGCGAAGCGTAATAATGCGTCATCACTCATTAATTGGCCAGAAACGTCTTTAATATACAGAGGACGACAACCGCCAGGCTGCCTTCCATCTCGCCTGTGGCTCCTCGGTATTTACGAGATGCATGACGACGAATGCAAATAAAGACCTTTTGCAAGGAGTCAAGTCTGCATCAACCCCAGGTACTTGTGGTGGGCATGCAAAAAAACATGCTCTGATAAATGTAGCATTGTCTTTGAAACTGTTTGGCCTACCGGAGCCAGCCTCGTTCCGACAGCCTCGTCTCACCAGTGTCGCACCAGAGGACGCCACGAGGACAACAGCACAATGACAATGCAGCTATTGGAGAATTTTGAGCTCGGTCAAACCTATTCTTCTTCTTATTGTTATTCTTATTTTTCTTAACGCAAACCGCTAGCTCCGCAGCCGTCACAGTTTATTCCCATCGCGATCTTCGCGAGCGGCAAGGTCGCGCCAGAGCGGCCTCTGCTCCCGGGCCCCGTGCTCTCTGGCGCTCTCCCACGCAGAGCCGCAAATATCATCTGGGGCAAGTCCCTGGGGCCCGGCGGCGGCATCCGTTGTCTGGCAGCGCTCCCGGACGCGCGGCGAAACCTCGCGGAGAAATGCACCGCGGGAAGCCGCGGGCAAACGAGCACCCAATTTATTTTAATCGGAGTTTGTGTAAAAAAAAGTTCAATTACGCTCGTAAATCGGTCAGTTGTGTACATATACCTGTAAGTGTTATGTTGTGCGTGTGCCGTACTGCGATGTTGGTCCTGCGGAGGTGTTGGACATGGGTTTGATGCCTAGTTAAGGCGGTCAAATTAACCCGGAGTTGTTAATTTTCGTAATTGGACTTGCCAATCAGAATGTCCACACACCGTTAAAAATTGATTTTCAATCGGCTGCTCACTTGCAGTGGGCTCGAGTACGCGTATTCCTTGTCTCTTTCACCTATTGCGACAAGCGAGGGTGTCATGTCGGCATCCATTAATTGATTAATATTGATCCTTAAGCTCACGATACCCGCACGGAATCGCAAGTGTGAGAATCGATGTTTTCCAATTGGGTACATTTTGTATGCGATGGCTTCTCGTGACTCCCTGAGCCAACTGACCAGGAGATGTATAATGACGAGTCATAGACTCACATATCGATACATGTCGACTTCTAGCATCGAGTGGTGTGCGTAAGAATTGGTGTTGGTTCATTCAAAATGTTGTCAAGTTATTCGCGAGGGATACGTCCCAGAGACGCTCGTGAACAGCAAAATTCGCAGATAATTATATTGGTCTGCGAAATAAACTTTCTTTTGGACGAATTACCTTAAAAAAACCGTCAATAAGCTTTTAAATACATGGAAACTATCATAACACAAACCAATAGCAATTGGTTATAATAAACAAAGCAAATAAACATTTATGTTAAAATATTAAATTATATTTGGTCATTTATGTACTGTATGTTGAAGTTGATCGCAGGGTTGCACATTTTTATTTTTACCTCCAATGTTGTCTGGACTGTATTGGCTTTACCCGACTCCTATAGTCACTGGCTGCCATTGCATTGTTCATAATATGAAAAAATAACAATTGATTCCTGAATCGAATCAAATTTTTTCAATGCATTGGATCGCCTCGAGGTTGGTTATATGGGGTTGTATTACCACTTCTGCTGACCTTAACCTTTAGATATTTTTTAAATCTCTTTACATCCTTGTTACCTCTCACCTGGCTGCAATTCTCAATATAAAGGTAATTATGTTTTGAGCCATGGCCGAGCAAGAAAATGTGTTTCCGAATGCCGGGGGGGCAGGGGGGGGGACAGGAGAGGGGAGTGTCACGGGGTGACATTTAAATTATTATTTTTTAAGTGGCCGAGATTTGAAATCAGAATAAATTATTTTTTCCTGTGTGGAGTCTCCTGCAGAAGATGTGGACTTTGTGCCGTTAGGCACTGGTCCGTGATTGTACCATTTTACGTGGCCCGAATTTTCATGAAGGACTTGGAGTTTTAACATCTCAAACACAACATTTTGCTGCAAAATTTCCCCGCATGGGAAAAGGAGAGCTAAAAAAAAAATACTATACCGCATAATAGAAAAAACGGGAAATGTGGATATCTATAAATGTAAGGTGTCTTTGTTGAAAAATAGAACAATTTTATTGGGAGACAAGGACGTGAATGAGTGTGATTGGGGAGCACCGCATTGTACGCGGTAATGCAATTGTTGCCACCGTCGTTCGTTATGGTACTAAGGCACCAGATATTGCCGTTTTCATTGCATGTTTGTGCTCCTCACCTGGTTAGTTACCTAATTTTCTCGCCGGATATGGATGCCGACACCTCATGCTCATCCCGTTCGGTGAAGATTCTCTTAAAGTTACGTGCAAAAAAAAGACATTGCGTGAGAGCCAAAAGCCATTTGAAAATAATATGCCATGTCAAGTGCAGCGACGCAGCTCGTAATCAAAGCGGTTTGGAAACTCGTTGAGGTTTACGCCGTTTGTTGGAAATGGGAATTGCAGCAGTGGTTCATTTCAGCTATTTGTAACGGTCTCATTCCGATCTGTTTGTTATTTTGTTTCCGTCTGGGGATGGTGTGTGCATGACAACGTTTCGTTATCACCGTGCCCATGAAAATAGTTCCGCAGTTGCAGTGCGATCGCATCGGAGGAATTGATGGGAATCTACGATTTTTTTCCCCACGGTTTTTCTCGGGGAAAAAAATTATCCAGCCGTCCCTCGGAGACCTGCCCTTCTCCGAGGCAATCCTTTCATAAATTAGCGAGCACGCCTCGGAGGAATTTCGCGATTCACCCGTCGCAGTTCTTGCTTGTGTGGACGAAAGCTCTTAGCAGTTACAATGCACTCCTTAGGGACGTCTTTCCAATTAGCAGATGAATCCGTGTGAAATACAAAAAAAATCAAGCCTTGATATGAAGTTTCAGGCAATTTATGTAGTTTTCAGATTGATCCGAATAAAAACATGCCGTTTGAGGAAGTAACGTAACTTTCATGACATTGCTTACATGCCTTTAGTTTGTTGCCTCTGGTTTCACGTGGCATCGGGTGACATTAATCTAGTTAGCACGTAGGCGTTTTGAATTGGAGCATGATGTAAACGATCGAAAAGTCTGAAAAAATCATAGTTTTAAATACTTTTTTTTTTATCGAGCTAACCCGTCCCTCACACGTAGCGTTTACAATGCGAATTATCCTTGCGATTTCCAGAGTGAGGTAAGCACAACCTGTTGACCCCTGACCTTGGCGTGTTTATTATTCCAATCCTCGCCGCTAATAAGGGTGCCCTTTGGCAGTCACGTGGAGACGGTTCAGGGCCATCAGTATTCCCGTGATTTATTTCGTTTAGGCTCTTTCTGCGCCGCTATTAATCTTAATAGAGTTCGCTCGTAGGGAAGGAAGCGTTTGTTCTCTCAACCCCCGCGGGAGGAAATTTAGAGTTGTTTTTGCAAAAGCCCATTGCAATTTGGCCACAGCGCGTAGGAACAATCGGCCCACCCACTTGTGATGCAGCTGCACCTTCTGTTGGACGCACCCAACCCACCAAACGTGCACAAATCCCCAGTGAGGTGAACCTTATCACTTGACATTCAAACACTACTTGAACCCTGCACAGGTTCAAGGTAATAGTAATTATTTCAAAGGGCAAGATTGGATAAACATCGAGACTGAAACCTTTGAATGATTAAACTATTTCAAAAGAACTCCTTAAATTGGCCAAACTGGCGGTGTGTCGAGTATCCACTGCCCAGCAATACTGGGGAATTCTCTAAACCTATAATTAATAATAGTAAGTATAATAATTTTTTTAAAAGTAAGCCCTTTGTCACGTCAATCCACTGCTGGAGGAAGGCCTCCCCACACCATGTCGGGTTGTTTGACCATACTTCAGAACCAGAATCTTTATTGATCCTGGAGAAATCCGACAAATCACCACTTGGGCCATTGCAGATGAGTGAAGGTTGGGAGACATAACTCGCCAATGTGGTAATCCGAGACCGGGAATCGAGCTCAGCCGCGGAGGTTCACATTGTGGCCGTGTTAACCACTGCACCGCATCTGCCAGCATCACGCCTCCTGGAGCGTGCTATCGCTTGGTATTGTCACTGATGATCCTGCCTACTGTTCTAGATTCATAAAATGACGACAGCAGACTTGTGTCTGCCATGTTTAGAGACAATAACTTCACAAAATGCAATGATGTAATACATACGTCGTGTGACTTCCTTAACATTTCCCTTTTACAAATAACAATTTAACAAGTTATACAACAATTCAAACATCATCATGGGACCTCCTTTGCCAGTACTAAAATATGATAACACGATTTTCCCCTTTTTTCTGACAACAAAACAGGTGTTAAGATGTTAAAACACAAAACTGAAACCTTTTACAAAGAATCATGTCCGCATTAACCACAATGCTTGTGGTCAGAATGCAAAAAAAACCGTACTCTGATAATATCAGCATTGTCCTTGAAACTGATTGGTCCACACCAGAGACAGCTTTCTTTTGAGCCTCGTCTCAAACGGTGTTGGACCAGAGGACGCCAAAAGGCGTGGTGTTTTAACATCTTAACACCTGTTTTGTTGGCAGAAAAAAGGGGAAAACCTGTTTTATAAAATTTTGTTCCGCTTCTATTCCGATGACGTACATATACGTGCGTGTACGTCATCGGAATGGGAAAGGAATTAAGCAATCAAACAATCATCAAAATGCGTCTTTCCTTCACTGTCCAGCTGTCCACCTCGATCCAGTTGTTATAGATGAGCCTCTCTGGTGGCTTTGACAGTCGTCTACTGCGGGAATACACAGGACACCTTGGTGTAGGCGTTATTGGGCCATCCTCT
This sequence comes from Entosphenus tridentatus, assembly GCA_014621495.2. NCBI lineage: Eukaryota > Metazoa > Chordata > Hyperoartia > Petromyzontiformes > Petromyzontidae > Entosphenus > Entosphenus tridentatus. The sequence continues at coordinate 1,019,334 of CM025638.2, forward strand.
GCCCTCGTGTTCATCGTGAGAGCGTGACGTCATATCCTTCCTCACTGCTAGTCGCAGTAGATTTCCTTCCACCCTCTGTCCAACGGACACATTTTATTGAACGAAACGCTGTTCCGCAGCTCTTGCAGCACGAGTTTTCATCTTTGCCAACTGCAGATGACATGGGGGGCCTGCCAGAGTTCCCAACAGAAGTTGCCGCGATGATGGCGATTCAACGATTTATCGTACGATATAAAATGCCCAGATGGTTGTATTCGTCCGCTTTTCATGAATGTCGTCGTGTCTGGACTATATTCGTGTTTTATTTTCTAAAAATATGTTTTATTACTGACAAAACATTCATGAAAAAAACTAAAGTATAAATATTAAACCTCTAAATAAATATCTGGTATCCAATATTTGAAAATGGTTTCCGTAGTGATTGACAGAATGCTGGCGATATGACATCTTTTGTAATGTTCATTTAACGATTTTGTTATTTCCTGTGTAGCTGACGGCACAAGCGTGATAAACGTTCTGGGTTATAAGGCTGCAATGATCACAATGACTTGTGACAGGCTTGTGTTGAGTGAATTGCAGTTGAATAACTCTTAAGTCATTATGTTTACTGGAAGAATGGAAAAGCACATGTATGTTGAATTTCTCTCGCACTTTACGTAGCCAACCATGTTAATCGGTTGGCTACGGACACAGTATTACATAATGTAAACGTGAAATACAGTTACAAAGGTCGGGAAAATGATGTCGTGATAATCTTCCTCTAATGAAAATATTATTATTGCGAATGTTTACCCTGTAGAAGCCTCACTGAGTCTCAAGACCCTTTTCAAGGAGGGTCCTGCCAAGTGTTCACAGTAGGTTGGCGTAATTTTTCAGCCCTGGGTTGTTTTTGGCCAATTTCAGTTACATGGTAACTTTATATTTTAGCTGTGCGAGGAATCCAGCAGAGGAGCTGGAGGCCACCCATGCCGACCGGGGGGAGGACCTCCAAACTCCACACAGGCAGCGGCCCGAGGCGGGAATGCCATTGTTTTGCTTGCGATGAGGCGCGCGTGAAAGGCCCACTGAGCTATGTAGCTCTTTTTCAGAAGCGACCTGGCCACAAGTGATAGCTCAACGAAGTGAATGTATGTTGAACTTCTTTCACACAGTACGTAGCCAACTGTGCTAATCGGAGGTGCGGTGGAAGTGGCGTATCGCGTGGACATCTAAAGCAACAAACTCCTGCAAGCGGCTCTGGAGCGCTGTGACCACATTATCGTGAGTTAAAACATTTCCACCGATGCTCCACGCCTCTGCCAACTCGGTAAGGAGGTTAATAAACCTTGCTGGCAGAAAATAAACCACGATGCAATTCGGATCGGTGGTTTTAGTGTCGGCAAAATTAATGGCACAGCCGTTGCACTCAATTTTCGCAAACGGCAATCGCTTGCAAATGATTAAGGGCGTGCGTTCGAGCCTCCAAAACACCCGAGCTTGACGTGTGGGTGCCATCGCATGTTTATCTGCCAACGTTTTCCAGCTTCCAATTTTACACCTAAATTTGTACGACCTTGAATTTCCATCCGTTTTCAGCATGCCGTATGTCAGTGCACATGCTTGAATTTGTGCGCGTGCGTGTTTGACATATGTAGCTAATTTTGGTGTTTGCGTCTGAGAGATTTCGATTGCACGCACGAGTATTATTTTTGTGATGCGGTCAGTCATAAAAAGTGTGCGCATGTGTGCAATCATTGTTCCCAGGAGTCAATGACAGCCGCTGATGTAAAAATAATTGAGGTGGTTATGAGTTTTGACCCTTTGCTGCTCCGAGATTGGGTAAATGCTGCTCTGCATCTGTCCACTGTCCACGTGCCGCTTGTGATTATTATTTCTCCATTACGGTCCTAAGCACATCGTGTTTGTCCACAGAAGGGGAGACACATTTCTACGATGAGCTGTCATTGCCTCCCTGCACGTGAATGTCAGAATCAGAATCTTTATGTATCCTGGAAAAATCCGATGAGATATGAAGCTCGTTGTAACAGATGTCCAGTCGTGTGTTGAGATCACACACTCATTGCTCGGCCACGATGCAAAAAACATCACAAATAACGGTGAACGCGATGGCAAATTGAAATAATAATTGTGATGGCCGATTTTAGTTTGCCATTTTGCAGAGCGCTGAGATGGCCCCAGCCTGCTCACCAATTACGATGCAAGAAACCTTTCCCATTGAGTCTGGGCTCTTGTGGCGTTCCTACTTACATTCATTTCTTTGTTGCATTATTTACTTTTAACATGTAGAAAGCTACAAAGAGGGTTCAGAACGCTGTACAGTATAACGAGAACAACTTTCAACAAGTCCTAAAAACACAAACGCAAGTAATAACACAGTGTAATACGTCTGTGACTAGGCATATTAATGGGATCTACTTTAAAATGCTCAACACGCATATCAATTCCACCGCCCCAGAATAAATGAAGAAATTAAAACCCGACCCATTTGTCCAAAATGTGTAAAGATATCTGACACATTTTTTCGTATTAAAAAAATACAGCTCTGAGTGTGTAACATGGGTGGTTTGATTGACGTGTGCGCAGAGCAAATCCGCATGTCGTGTCCCTGGTCTGGGTACACAAAAACGGAAGTGTGTTTAGAAGTATTACCAAACTAGAGCACAGCCTCGAGTCAGCTTGAGCTTTTCAATATTTAGTGCAATTCACATTTGTACCCACACATTTCCCCTGCACAGGTGATCTACCGATCGACTAACTGTGGTTTTACAAATTCATACTGCTGGGTCTGGGGTCGGAAACCTGCGGCTCTTTAAGGACCGCTTTGTGACGTTATTCACATTGCATTGCGGCTCTTGGAATATTGTTTTTTTTTCCGAATTCGGAAAAAAACTAACTTCTGGTGACGTTGGTTGGCGACCCCTATGCTGGGCGGATAGAGGCGGTGGGGTGGGGATTTGCCCCCTCGTGTCAACTGCCGTGCCGGGAGATGGAATAAAACCGCCGACCTCTGGATCGCACGTCCAGTTTGCTGACCACGACACCACGGGGCAGCTCCCTTTGTTTCACATCTCGTCCCAAACATTTGAAAGAGGCAGGTGCCCCGGTGATACACACGGTGACTCACACCTTGGGCTTTGAGCGGGATATTAGTTTGGCAGTAGGGGACGATCACTGATATTACAAAAATCGGCAAAATTGGAGCGTGACACCGGCCTACTCGTTTCGAATAACGTCGGGAGATCTTGGAGGTAAGTGTATGTTGAACTTCTTTCGCACCGTACGTAGTCAACCGTGCTAATCGGAGGTGCGGGGGAATGAGGGGCGAGGCAGCGGCACGAAGGAGCAGTGCGGAGTTTGGTCGCTGCCGAGAAAACGTCGTGGGCGTGTCGCTCGGTCCGTGAGTGGAATGCTCCGGAGCGGAACGCCGTGCGCAGTGGGACAGCCCCCCCCCCATATACCCCAGCCCAACTTCCCCCCCCCATACACCCCCCCCCCCCCACACCCCCCCAACCCCAAACCCGTCCCCCCCCCCCCCACCCCTGCGCGTGCGCAGACCGGGGTGAATTCAATTACCAGCAGCGTTACGATGCGTTGACGTGGGTCTAATTATATATTTATTTCAACAACAAAATATTGACATCTACACCTTCTGTCAGTGCTGCGTGTGTGTGGCCGTCAAGGGAAAGATGTCTTTAATAGGCGACGTTTCGGCCAATGGCACCTACTACTGAATTTCTGAAAACTACTGAACATCTGCAAAAAAGAGCTTTATACATATTTTGTTTTTGACTACATACGTCATAGTGCATTACAATTAGACGTTTATTATAGGCGACGTTTTGGGCAATGGCCCTTAATTGCACAAAGATGGTAGCACGCGTCGTGCTCGCTGCAACCCATCAGTGCCAGCAGCAGAATCGCCAACTCAGTTGCAGCACAATGTTGTTGTGCCGGCACTCTCGCGGCGGGTGCTGTATGCGTGTGCACGCCCACACCGCCACACGCACCGAGCGTCGTGGCTACATTTAGAACATTAATGAACGCTCGCGAGACGCGTGGGTGTGGCACGGACTGGCTTTGACGCGCGCGCCCGTGCGTGTGCGCGTGCGTGCGCGCGCGCGGCAGTGCAGCGTGGTGCTGGCCACCCAACATCTCGTGTGCCGCGTGCCGGCCTTCATAGGTGCTCGCTAACGGCGCTTGCCTAAACTGTCTGTTAAGGCTATCCGGGAGATCTTTGTCTTTGCGGTAGTGCAGCGGTTAGCGCGCTGCGCTGCAAACCTGACGAGCCGAGTTCGATTCGCGCCCACGGCCTGCAGCGACAGCAGTGACGATGATTTCAACCGGTTCTGGGGCATCGCCGAGGTCGAATCAACCTCAAATGAGTACCTGTTGCGGTGTTTAAACAGCGCCACTGGGGAGACAAAGGCGGTCAGGCGCGATGCTGGCCACCCACCCCCTCGTGTACCGTGTCATCCTTCATAGGTGCTCGCTAACAGCACTTACCCCAACAGTCTGTAAAGGATATACGGGGGATCTTTGTGTGTGCATGCGCCCTGAATTTGTCGTGCGTCTTTGTAGAGTTATCAATCCTCAAAGCATCACGGTGGGTTGCTGAGATGTTCATTAACTGGGATTTTGCATTAATTCTCCGGATAGAGACACGAATTTACTGTGGTGCTGTACTGTACTTATTTAAACCAAAAGCTCCTTTGAAAACGAGGTATCCTAGCCTCAGTGGGCTCTCAAATGTCATTACAAAGGTCACCTATCTACGAAATTGTCGTGACTCATTGCCAGATGTCCTCGTTCAGGAAAGAAAAAAGCATCAAATCATGTTATACTTTTCCCTGAAGACCATAGGGCAAAAGCTGCCTTGGTAGAAAAAATATATATACATTTGTACAATTTTTAAAATCAATTCAAATCACCCAACATGTTTTTTTAAATTTCAATTGGATAAATTTCAGAATTGGAAATTAAAACTTTCAGCTTGTCTATAATGCGATGATCATTTTTGTCTTGAGTGAATAATGCAGTGATAGTGCAGCCTCTATTTGGCCTCTCTGTGCTATGAAGAAGGACCATTGCCTGAAACGTCCCCTATTTTCTTTGTTCATTTTAAGGCCACACAATGTTATTGGCGAATGTGTTGAATTTGTTTAAATGTGTGCTTGCGTACCACACGGCGATGCACTGCTCACCACGAGAGTTCCAAGTGGTTTCTGCATCTCGTGGCATGATGCTGATAGCGCAATTTGGATATTTTTTGCAAAGGATCATGGGAGAAAATGTTTGAGTTTAATAGACATTCTACTCTCCGCACGAAGATAAAATGTTTTCAGTTTATCATCCGAGTGGCCTTTGGGAATAAAATGTTTCCAGCAGCATTTCTAAAAGCAGGCAAACGCCAGATAGGTTAGTATGTAATGTATGTTGAACTTCTTTCACACCCTACGTAGTCAACCGTGCTCATATGAGGATTCAACCTTCTGGGTGTCGATCAGCAAGCCAGTTATTTAAGCGCCGCTGGCATTGCCAGATGTTATTGGCGAGAGCACGCGACTGAAGCGATGTGGCCCTGTTCAGTGCAAACATTACAACAACATCGTCTCGCGCAGCGTTGATGATCAATTTCAATCAATTATTAAGGCCGATGCATCTCTTCACCTGCAATGCGAATACAACTAAATTCGCTCATCAGCCGATGAGCCTTCTCGACCAATACATAAAAGTCGGCACGATCTGATGGACTTTTTAATGTGAACATGAATTTTCCGTGTGTGTATTATCTGGGCTGTGGATTAACCGTGCTTGTGAAGAAATTAGAAATTATGTGGCGTTCCATGCTCATTCGCACCTCTTAGGCCCGCACGTGCGCGGATTCTATCCTCAGCTGCTCGCGGCTCAGTAGCCGGGCGGCGGTGGTGGCTACGCACTTGGCCTGGACACAGCAACAGCAGCAGCAGCACTGTGGAGGCAGCAGCGATCGTTGACGAATCGTTGCACAAATGACAAAATGTTTCGAGACACCGTTCCTGAGAATCGACGTGCAATACCCCGGCTCGCCGGCAGGACGCAGTGCAGCAAAGTGGGTGCTGATCTGATCTGTCCCCTCTCTGTGGGGTCGTGTTGTCCCTTCGTGTGCGTGGGGTTTCTCCCGCGTGCTCCGGATTCCTCCCACAAGTATAAGCGCTCAATAATTGGCTGAAAACATCTTCGTGTCGAGAGAAAGTGGCGGCACCGGGTCACCGCCTGCCAGCCTTCCTAGCGTTGTCTGTGGTTCCTACTCAGCGATTGTTAGATGCGATTTGCATGAACGACGCTATATGAAGTGAATCATTCCACTTTTTTGATAATTAAATTACTTTAACAAGCTAAACACCTTCGATACAGTCTAGAATGTATCCCCGTACTTCATAAGTAAACAATACATACATGGTACGGTACATTCTAATTGGTTTATGTCTTTTATCATCTGTTTTTTGTTGTTATCTGGGCCATTCCTCGCCCCATTTCCAAAAAAATCGAGAATCAGCTGCAAGTGCATGTTTCGTGCTTTGTGGACGGTAGGGTTGGGCGAGTTGAATAGCTTTAGGAACCTTCCCTTGCCTCTAGTTGTGGATCCAAGGGGCGGTGAGTGGGATTGGGTGGCAGGGGGGCTGTCCCCCCCATCCCCTCCTCGCACCTTGGGACCACGAACATGTGTATTTTATATGTATTGTATTGATAGTCACCAGAGTGAATATATTCAATGTTTCTCACCATTATTAATATTGAGCTCCGTTTATAAGGCGCCGCGTCCAAATTGGGAAGTGTTGACATCTGCTTGCCGCAAGTCTCTTCTCTTCGAGATGCTCCCACTTTTTGACACGACATTTGTTGCTCGAGTTGTTTTTATTTGACCAGGCAAGGCCCACTGAGCTGTCGAGCTCTTTTCAGAAGCAACCTGCCGATCACAAACGATAGCTCAATTAAGTGGCTTATCGCGTGGAAATGTATAGCAGCCAAACATTCTTAATGCGCGATGTTGATTCTAAATGTGGATGGAAAACCCCGGAGGACCCGGATAAAAACCAACGCGAGCACGGGGAGAACATCATTCGATTTGTGACACGGATGATGGTCCCGTTTCGCTCATTACCCGGCTATTTTTCAAGGAAAATCCGTGGTGATGCGTGACCCCAGGATCAACAGTAGCAACAAAAACAAAATACAAAAAACATAAATCAATCTTGCAGAGAACGACTGCAGGACCCTAAGGGATATTGCACAACTAACAAACATAATCAGCGCCGTTGTTGTGGAGCAAACAAGTAAAATTCCATGTGCAGACAAAGACACCCTCTCCATATCTCTCCCTCCACATAGAAAATACGCTTCTTTTTTACACATCCCATCAGCCAGTCACGGCGATGCATCATCCCCATTGGCTGCTGCGTGGCGGCAGCAGCACACCCCAGGCACGTGCCCTGGCGCGACAGGCTCCGTGCGATCTGCTGCTGCTGCTGCCAAGCTCACGTGTTGATCGTCTCACTACAGCACATGCTTGTGTCCTCGCCGTCTCTTAAAGATAACAACAACAACACTTTTGCCGTTTGTTGCCAAAACCCAGCAAAATGGAAAGACGCGTGTCCTTAATTAAAATTTGTGTATATATAGATAATAATGATAATATTAGTAACGATACTAATACCTTAAATTTGTACTATTTTATGATATTGTATGCAAGATTTATATAATTATACAAACATTCGACTACGTATTCAACTTAAATAACAAGCAAGCGTTGTTTCCAACCACATCTCGAACGAAGACAGAGCTGGCAAACATCCACGTGGTCGTCACCGTCCGTACGCGCGGGGCTGAAGTGGCCATCGGGACCCGCGACGATGACGTCACGGCTGCAATCAACTCGCCGCAAATGTGCGTTCATGTTTGCACTTCCATCTCTACGTATTACTCACCATGCCGTAATGTCGTTACCTGTAACCGTAGGAATGACGACGTTTGATTAAAACTGTGAAACATTTGACTCGGCTTGCCGTTGCGCCATTTGCAGGATAATTGTGCGAGCGCTCGTGTCAATGTGTGACGCCCGCCGGGATTTATGAATGTCACAGCGACATCGCCCTGCAACATGTGAAACACCTCGGCCGCGTCTCGCGTGTAGCCCATTGAAGTTTGTTACGGAGTGCATCAAAGCGCCGAGAAGGTTTACAGAGGCGTGCGTTTCGTTGCGTAACCTTCGAGTATGAAAAGCGAGTCGCGAGATTGTCGTGATGGAGTCATTCGGTGTCGTCGTCGTCGTGTTTGTGTTGTTTACAGTTACAAAACAATAAAATCGAACGAGCTCAACAAGGCCTGCCGAGGACTCCGATTGCATTTAATGACGTTGCACACGGAGTCAATTGCAATGTGCCGTCTGTTCTCCTACGACGTGATAGTTGCGTTCCTGAATAACACCGCATTATGTGCAAAAAACGCTTTTATACTTGATAATTAATGATGTATTATAGGGTAAAGCACAGTCCCCAACAACCCGTGACTTAACAAAGACGGAGGCGCGTGGGTAGCATCTAAAAGGATTCAGCAGCATCCCAATGCATTGTGTGATGCTCCGCCGAGGCCGCCGCCGTACAAGCACTTACTCCTCCTACTCGCCGGACGTAGTTCTGTTCGCTCAATCGCGTTTCTCCAATTCGACTCCGTGTTAGAAAATATATATATTCCCCTCATACATTCATCACGTTATATACAATTCGCGTGATGAAAACACGCAGCATTATAGGAGATCAGATTGTATGTTGGACTTCTTTCGCACCGTACGTATCCAGCCGTGCTGATCAAATCTGTCGCGCAGCACTCCGACATGGGTCTCTGGCGTTGTGACCTGCGTGTCGCTCGGTAACGATGGTGTCCCCGACGATTCTTGGAACTTCGGAATCGTAGATCCCCAAGGAGCTCGAGAGCGTGGAGCGGAACGTCAGACATTGTGTCGAATGACACGCAGTGTGACCCCATGAAAAATCAGGAGAAGCTGTACTGCTCAGACATTCGAACCAAACAAGGCACGGCACAGCGCTGTACTGCCAGATCAATGTGGTCGCTGCGGTACGGTGATTCTGCGATATGTCCACGATACTCGTATTGCTCGTTTTTGGCAGAATATCATCGATGTCGTTATGATCGTTGGTCATTTAATGTTTGTTAAAATATGATGCGTGTGCATTCAATTAGATAATAACGGGGAAGCGGATATCGCGATAATCGCCGCGTCGTTAAAGATGAATGTGGGATTGTACCGTGAGCAATGGCCTCCTCGTTATCCGTGAGGCTTCCATCCCTTCTCTCGGCGGGGGGGGGGGCACGCGAGCGGCGGGGCGGAGTGGCTGGCGGTTCAAGTGGCCGCCGCGGCCTTCCAGCGATTGATTGGCACAGAAGGCGAGAAGGCCGGTCGCCCAGATGACGAGGTCGGCGACCTTTCTTGTGATTGATGCCCGGCCCTTTTTAAGGGAGCACTGCTCCCAAACGCCGGCGGTTCACGGAGGCTTGCGGGAGCAGCGTCTCAAGGGGCCCCTAACGAGACGCCGAGCACGGCGCTCGAGTAAGTGATGTCGCGGCGTTAATCTGGGAAATGTGACGATTGATTCAATGTCCTCCGGCTTCCTGCTCGGGCCAATGAAAGGCGAACACTCATCGTCAAATCGTTTTTACGCCCCCAAGCAAATTTATATAAACCGTGATTTATTGTTGATTATGACATTGCCTTATGAATGTTAAAGTGTATAATATAAAAACGCGAAAGGGATTTTGATTATTATGATTGTACAGTTGTGGTGGAGCGGTGGCGTACGTGCTCAGTGCACTTGACCTATGAACCCACTCACCTGAGTTAAATTCCCGGCCATGGCTAACATCATTGGCGAGCGATCACCTGAACCGGTTATGGGCCACCCCCTCTTCACCATCTTAGTCCAGCGTGGTAAGGAATGGTCAAACAACCCTCCATGACCGATTCGGCGTGGTGAGGCGTTTATAACCACCGTTGGGACAAGTGGTTGTATATTTATATGGTAACAAAACATCAGTCGTGTGTTTCTCGCACATTGCTTCGGCTGCACCGGTGTGCTAATGTTTTGCTCTTGCACAGTTCCCTTGAGGGAAACACAGGAACCTCAAGCTAATGAAGGGCATCTGACATTTTGCAAGGAGTCATGCTGGGTGCTCATTTTGGTTCAACCGTCCCTGGTGGCATTAAGAGGAGATGCATCCCTCCTCGCACGTAACATACAAATCAGTTGGCGTGCAAGGGAAGCTGGGGGGATTGCTGTTGCATTGCAAGATCTCGGGAGGTTATGGGAGGAGGCGGTGTCCTGGGGAGGCCTTCATCCAGCGGTGGCCACTCTTGCTAATGAGGCTCATCCGGGTCTCCTGAGTTCTCACCTGCAGGTTAAACAAAACCAACTTGACTCGATGATGATGACATATACAATGCAAAGACTTCACACTTAGCTAACATATACAGTTGGGACACATATCGTTAGCGAGCACATATTCAGAATAGTACATCACACGTAAGAAAAGTTGTGGCCAGCACTACGGCCCGGCCGCCTTTGTCTCCCCAGTTTCCATGTTGGGCACACCGCACCATTTAGCACCGAGTTGTTCTCGTGGAGGGCCGGTTATGGGGGATAGTTTGACCATACTTCACCGATTTGGTCGGTGTGGGTTAGTAAATGGGTGGCCTAGAATTGGTTAAAAGTTATCACTCGGCACTGATGTTAGCTGTAGCCGGGAAACGAAGTCAGTTTCCGAATTTGTAGCCCAATGCGCTAACCACTGCGCCACTGCTCCCTCTATTGATACACGAATATCACCTTAAAGCCCAGCGGCGATGTTCACACACTGCACTAGGCACACATTGAAGGCTAAATCTACCTAGGGAGGTCCAGCACCGGTAAAGACATTCGTCACTGCGTTAGTCGTGAGCGGGAATCAACCTGGGGTCACTCGGTTCGAGAATATGAATACCTTGACAAACTGTTGGAGCAAGTACTGTTAGCGAGAACTTACGAAGGCCACACATACACACATGTACACACACATATACACCCACTTTCTCCTGTTTGCATCGCAGTTGTTAACGCATCGATCTATCTGCGAGTTCGCATCTCCTGTATTAAAGAAACGGCGATCGCTTCTCCGAGTATTGCAGACCTCTGTTAGAGCCATTGAGACATTTCATGTATCCATCATCTTCATCACGGCGCTGCCTCGCTGTGTATGTAATTGTCAAGCAAGCTGCTCGGAACGTGTTCTGGATTGTTGACCATAGTTTGAGCACATTTCGTAAATATGTTGGTGATGCTGCTGCTACTGCTGTGTTGGCCGGTGGACAAGCACAAACAACAAGAACAAAAACGACGCATAAATCAATCTTGATTTGAAGCTTTCGTGACTGCAGGGATCCATACTCTTTGGTTCTTTCGGTAGAGTCACGCAGGTATAAAATAAGATAAATCACGACGTTTTGGGAGCAACACAAGCGTCCATCATCAGGTGGGAAAGCGTGGTCTGCTGCTGAGGCAGACTGTTGTAAAAGGTTTGAAATGGGTGTAGCCCAAGGGTCATAAAGAAGTGGGCGGGGCTAGTGATGTTAATGTGAGAAATTAGCGTGTAACTGTAAGATAGGAGAGCGGCCTCCTCGACGAGGGCACGGAAGTGGCTATGTTAATGTGAGGGGTTATCATGATGTTAATGATGTTAATGTGAGGGGTTATCATGATGTTAATGATGTTAATGTGAGGGGTTATCATGAT
>CM025638.2:1036588-1047231 GCA_014621495.2 Entosphenus tridentatus
CATGTGCCACCACCATGTGCCACCACCATGTGCCACCACCATGTGCCCGACGGCCGTCCGCGGGAGGTCTTCCTCGCCCGGTATCTCCGACGAAACCCGACAAATGGCAGTGCACTTGGAATTAATTTGGTAAATCTTAACATGCATGCCTTAAACAACGTGTGCTAACATTACAGGACACTTTTTTAATCCTGAATATAATATCGTGCAATACGCATGGATCCAAGAGCACAGCGAAAGTGTATTAATATGCAGGCGGTGGAGTGTGTCTCGTGTCTGTGTTAGTAAATTAATGACTTACAGCCCCTCTGTCAATCCACTGCTGGATGAAGGCCTCCCACACACTGCGTCGCTCATGGGAATTGTTTCACCGTACTTCAGCACGCTAGTCAGCGCGGATTGGTGAATGGGGGGAGCCTAGGACCCTTGATGCACCGAACAACAAATCGATAGACATCGATTCCTACGCACGCACGCAATCCGATGCTTGTAAGGAGAGCTTGAGAATCAATATACATCCATGAATCAGTGCATTGTTATGCACACGTTACCACTGGATGCCATTCACAGGACAGTTGCACGGTTTTGGACTCTCAAACTCGAGAACAACTGCACAACTGTAGTTCTGGGACTGGATGATTGGAAGAGAGAGGGGGGTGCTTTTAGAGTTGGCTGCATCTGCAGTTCGGATTATCTCGCGCATGCAGCCAGACGCCAGTTCGCCTCCACGCCGCCACCGCGGCTCCTCTCAATGTGCCTGCCGCTGCGAGACAAATCAGAAGAAGCCAATGGCACTTCGCGCATTCGCAGGGAATGTCCAGGATGAGGGCATCATTCCCTGCTGTGCCCATTCCAGCGGGAGTCTCGACAGCGGAAAGATTTGCTGGCTTCTTACGTGGGCGGCGGTGGGGGGAGCTCTCCTCCCGCGGCCGTGTCAGCATTCGCCTCCGGCAAGCTCCCCCTTGTGTGTTGGCTGCGGTTCTATAGCCGGGATCCGAGCCACCATAAATCTTTCAATGTTTGCCTGCCCGGCAGTCAATATCCAGACGCAAATGCGCATTGTTGTATCGTAATCAAACAAACCAACAAAAACATAAAAATACATAGGCAGAGAGATGCACGTGTCAACGTTGCACCGGGCATTCCGAAGTGGTGACGTTGTGTTTGGGTTGGCGATGCTTCAATATCGATAGCGCTCTCCCACAACGGTTGTGAATAATTCATCCTTACACTTGCTGGTTGCTTGGAGTTTGGCCCTTGGATGTTCTAGCAGCTCCTTGTTGGGGTTTTATTGGCGTTTGAGCTCTGTTAAGCACGCATTGGGCAGTGAGGAGAAACCAATTCCAACATTCACCGAATGCCTTTGTGTCTCTGCCAGAAACGTTAGTCATACATTGAATGGCTAGCTGCTTTGGCAGAACGCTGTCTATTGTATTTGTATAAGGATAGTGCAGTCCACTCTCTCCTGTTAACTGAGGTAATGTGATGCAAGGGGTTGCCCAGGTAATGTACGTATGTTTGTTGAACTTCTTTCGCACCGTTCGCACTAATCGTGCTCATCGGAGGTGCGGGTAAAACGATAACCCGAGTAATGCAACAACAACAAACTCAGCACATTCGTCAATACATTTCACGCGCAGCAGAGTTTCGCGACGAATATTATGATTCGTCATCGATTTTGTAGTATTCCCTCCTCCACCCAACAGGGCCAATTAAAAAAGTTGGCACGTGATGAACAATCGTGCGAAATTATTACCGCTACACCAGCACCGCCTTTGTGTTGGAGAGCAAACACTGTGGCCTTAAAATTTATAAAAAACGCGTAAAGATATTTTTAAGTTTCAAGTTTATTGTATTTATTACCATGTGGAGGGACAGATTTAAGAATAAAGTGCGCGGTAAAAACTCTTTAATTGGTTTATTCTACCTTAATATAAAGAGGACTGCAGAATTTGGGAAATTGTTGGCACGGGCTCACCGCATGGCTACCACCTTCCCGCTTGGCTGTGGTTCCTCGCGCCTCTGAGTCGTCCTCTCTCTCCGAGAGTGAGCGAGGACTCTGTAGTGGTGGCGCAGTGTTTAAAAGTTGACATTATCGTTATTTCTCCTGAATTTGTATCTGGTTCTGTAGCTTGTTAAAGTGATGGGTTTGTTTGCCAAATCGTTTGGAGTCTGGTCACTGAATAAGGCAGATCCTCGACGGCCAGATAAAGGAGCTTCCAAGCTCATCGGATTCCTCCAGTCTAAATCCAGATTCTGATTCTGGAGTGAACAGCGAGTGTATCAAGACATTTCATTTATGTTTCCATGAATATTGCTCATCTGTAACCTGAACAATCTGTCCGCAGAAAAGCAAGGGTTAACTGTCCCAAGTCACAGCTGTTTGTCAATCCACTGCAGGATGAGGGGCCTTCCCTTCAACTGTCTGTCCAGGGGGATGTTTGACCATACTTCGCTGTGCTCGTTCAGTGTGGGTTGGGAAAGAAGGGTTGGGGGTGAGGAGAGGGAAGGTGCTGGAGCGGTTGAGGTGTCACTCACAGCTGCTGTTAACCGTGGTTGCGAATCAAACTCCACTGCTCTACCTGTATCCCCAGGTATAACAGGTTATATATTTACAAATATTATTAGATATATTTTTTCAGACCAGTGTCTCCTTCGTTAATGCAATCTTTAATTTCCCAACTTGCTTCTTTACATCTACGCTTCACCTGTTTTCGTCATTGGCCAGTGAAAATGAAGCGAACACAATTTTTGGCCGAGGTGGGCAGCACAAGAATGTTATTTGTTTTTTATCAGCTCCTGGCCAGACCCGTGTCACCATTACCATTGCACATACTCTCTCCGGAAATGTAAAAAACGTTATCGTTTTTCCACTGCATACAGGTGAACACCAATAATTGGAGCTTCACTCTGAAAAAAAAGATAAACTGGCATGCTGTCGTTGTCCTAACGGTGAGCACACTGGACTTGCAATCCAGAGTTCACCGGTTCGATTCCTCCTTCCGGCGTGGAAGTTGCAACAATGGGTGCAAGCTTCTCAAATTCACCAACACTGCTCTGTCCAGCCATTGGTATGAATGGTTCACCACAATTAGCCGGGTGACTGGGGCCAACGTCACCACAACGTACTCTGTGGATGGTGGTCAACAACAGACCATGCGTGGCCTGAGGGCTGACCCTCCACGCTGATGACGAAGCGGCTGTCGCTTGGCTCGGCAATCTATGTTTGTGTAATGACAGGGTGCCACCTGTCGGCCTGGAAGGGTAATCACGGGTATGGGCAAGGTTATGTAACAACTAATCAGAAGGGGGCGTATCTGGGTTAAAGGTCAAAGTTGGGGTCAGTCGGGAAGCTCCGGGAACCTGCTCGAAGGTTCTGGAAGGAGGCGTGGCCAGAGGCGGGGCCGGGCCACGCCGAGAGGTATATAATAAGGGGGATGGAACCGAGGGTTCAGGGTTGTTGCGGGTCCCGGGTCCTGGCTGCTTCGCTGCTCGCCGTCATCTTTCTCCGCCCGGCTCCCATCGCCGTCATCGTCACACCAGTCAGTCAGCCGTGTGGTTGGATGTCGGCGAAGGGACTATGTAGAGAGGTTGGCTGTGCGTCGCTAAAGTGGAGACGTAGATATATGTGTATCAGCCTGTGTTGTGGCCAGTGTGAAAATAAATAAGAAGAAGCCCTCTACACGACGTGTCTCGGATGTCGTTCATTACATATGTATGTTGAACTTCTCCCATTGTATCTGTACCAGATGGAGATTCCTTCAAACTATGTGGTAAAACAATATGTTCAATAATGTAGGTGCCAGAGGACATCCCTGTCGTACCCTAAGGAAAACAGGGAATTGCTCTGACTGCCGGCCACGTAGCTTTATCCGGGCCCACCCACCATCATGAAGGTCCTTAATGATTGTGAGCAGAGGGTCAGGGACTCCGAAAGCACGAAGAACAACCCACACACACCGACACACACACATGCACATACGTGCACCATGAGCGTGAGAAGCTCTCGGGGTTAATTGGCCTTATGAATAATACTGGGGCCTTTTGTCCATGCGGTGGACGTGTGTATGTGTGTTGTTAGAGCGTTTTGCATCGTAGTGGTGACACATTTTCGAAGTTACAGAAGGCGTTGGCAGCGAGAATGAAAAGCCAGCTCCTTCTGCGATGTCCCCTTAGCCAGATTAAGAATTGAGCCATTCCACCCACAAATTATGTTGGCGCTGATGCTGCTGCTACTGCTGTGTTGGCAGTGGTGCACAAGCACAAATAATCAACAACAACAACTGGACACGTTCATCAATAATAACTCCGTGGCCTGAAAAAGAGAAAATATATCCTGGCCGATATTTTCGGACAATGTTCTATCGCACATAGATCATCTGCGTGCTATCAATGAAGCCAACATTTGTGACGCGCCAAATTCAGCAAAAAACGGAGACGGAGGCGCGAAAAAAGGGCAATTGCCTGAAACGTTGCCGATTATACATTTTTCTTTTTAAGCAATTCCATGACAGATCGAAATTTTAGTGTTACTACAGTTAAGAATATCAACAAGGTTCGCCGTTTTACTATGAGTAAGAACAGTGTTATATATGATGAGAGGAACTGTACCAATAAGAATAAAATACATTTAGAAATTGCTCTGTTGTTCTGTATGAAGTAGGCATGAGTATCTTATTTTCTGGGTTTTGTAAGGACAACTTCCGATTTATTTTGCGGATGTTCATCTTGTAAATGAGCTCACGTGTCACCGTGCTCACACAAGCGACGTCACCTGTGTGCACTTTGTTGCCCCCCCCACCTCCGATTAGCGCGTACGGTGCGAAAGAAGTTCAAAATACATGCATACAGACCTGAAGAAGCTCCCGACATGTGGAGCTGCACGACACAACGATGGTGTCTGCTATGCCTACGGAATGCAAAACGGCGTCGCTGTTGTCGCCCTCGACGGTTGGAAATTGGTTATTAAGCTCGAAGGATTCAGCTCAATGGGGCGTGGATTAGCGATGTCTGTCACGTGGTTATCAAAGTGATTTCCGACACTTGTTGGGAATGGCGCTTTTTATGATGTATGTTCAACTTCTTTTGCACTTTACGTAGTCAACCATGCTAGTAGAGGTGCGGGAAAGGAAACACAAATGATAGCTCAACTAAGTGGCTTACCATATGGAAATGTATAGCAGCCAAATACTATGAATGTGGAGGGAAAAATCGGATGCCCCGGAGAAAATTCCACGCGACCTTGGCGAGAGAGAACACACAAACTCCACGTGTACCGGCGTCAGGGTCGAGATCGAATCCACGACCTCGTGTATAGCAGGCAAGGTAGTTGACATCTCACAAAGCGTGCACGGCAGCATCGCCAGCAGCTCGCGGTGCTGCCGGTGCAAGTAAGCGCAGTCTGCGTCCTCCGATTGGATCGTAAAGCCACACAGAATGCCCATTCAGCGGAGACATTGCAATCTCAGTTTTACTCGGATGTTTAGCATGCAGGCTTTCGCGACCAATGTTATTAATACAAATCATATTTACGCGATCTTACCCAAAAATCCGTATTACTGAGATATGTGATGCATTCGTATCACTGCGCTACGAACCCTAGTGGCCGGAGTTCGAATCCCGCTCACGGCCACCAACACCGGTGACGATTCTCTGAACCGGTCATGGGCCTCCCCGCGCTTCACTTAAACTTTAAAAAGTAAATGCTGCGGGATGTAAACATCATCTCTGGGGAGACAAATGCGGCCGGGCGTGGTGCTAGCCACCCACCCACACGCGTGCTGTGTCAGCCTCCATGTTGGTGCCCCTCGCTAACAGGACTGGCCCCAAGAGTCTGTTCAGGGCTACACGAGAGATCTGTGTCATGTTCGTGTGACAATGTCCGTCGTTGTTGTTGTGCGAGCAACTGAAATGAGTTGCTAACTGGCCATCATCTGCTGGAAATGTTTAATCTCAACAACAAGGGGGGGGGGGGGGGGGTGTTGTGAAAGGGGGGGGGGGGTGAAATCATGCACATTCACGTGCATTGGAACTAGTAGCGACTTGAAATTCACGCCGGGCAAATGACGGGCTCGAATTCAATTTCGGATGCCGTCCATTTCATGGTGGCAATTTTTGCTGCGGGTGTGTGCACGGTTCATGTTTACCGAGTGTGCCCCTCGCCCCATTAATATAACGAACTGCCATTATCTGCGCTTGCAGCCGAGCTGTGGCTGAATGCACATAAACCCCTTATCGCGAGCCACAATATTTCCCCCTGAGTGGGCCATAGGCCTAATAGCTTCAATTCACAAAGAGCAACGATGCAAATTCAGCACCAGCACTTTGAAACCACATTAGCATGGGCGGGCGGGGGGGGGGAGGTCTTATGGGTCGTACATTATTTTTTCTGAAACTATTTATTTTCTTAATTGTATCTGTAAACTGTTATAAACAAAGGTTATTTTGATGTGTTTACAGCTGGCTGGCAATGAGTCACTTTCTCTTTTTGAATGTTTATTTTGTCGTAGTAAATTACGTCGCTTCATTTTCAAAGGCAAGCAAGATTTGTTCATTCGGCCGTGAATGCATTTCGAATAAAACGCTGATAAATATGAAATGTCGAGCTTTATTGTGTAATTTAATAATTCGCTAATTTAAATACGGCGCGTTTGCTTAATAACAATCAGTATCCCGGTGAGAACCCTTTACGGTGAATGAAGTGAATGTGGTCATTAGTGCGAATTATCAGCGCTGGGAAAGGGATATTCTCTGAGGATGTGCGCGACTGTCACACTCATCGTCATCAGGCTCAATCGACTGCTGGATGAAGGCCTTCCTGAGCTGTTAAGTTTGAAGCTTCATTCGTTTATCCAAGTGAGAACTCCAAGATACCGCAATGAGTCTCAAGTGTCGTTTGGGGCTACTAGTCTGTCAGCAATGGGCGATGATTTCTCGTGCTGCGTATACTCCCACTTGAGCAACCTCCGGGGTGATTTCATATTTGACAAACTGTGGACCGTTCACACTGGCACACGAATGCAAATCAGGTCGGCGTTTCTCTGATGGCCACTGGCGTAGTAGACTGCGCATAGCAATGTGGTCATTACACCGACAGCAATAATCAGGGCGGTCACCAGATTCGAACTGGGAACCTCTGTCGCCAGCCCACTTCAGAATAAGAATATGTATTTATACTTGAACAATCTTATTAACTATAAAGCTATTTTTCACAGATGTCCAGTAGGGACAGGTTAGAACGTTACAGCTAGAAACAACACAAACACGATAGGAGTCCAAAGTGTAGGAAAGATAAACAAATTACTTTAAAAATATACAAATAAAATTAGACTATTTTATTTTACCAGGTTAAGCCCACTGAGCCATTAACTTATTTTTCAGACTTGGCCACAAATAATAGCTCAGCAAAGCGGCCCATCACGTGGAAACCGATAGCAACGAAATAATCAAAATAATCCAAGTGCATGTCTCGAAATGAAAAACCGGAGGGCCCGGAGAGAACAGACCCCGCGACCACGAGGAGAACTCCGAACTCCGACCTTCCCGGCGTCAGGGTCAGCATCCGTGCCGGGATGTCACTCCTGCACACGAGCCGAACTCATTGTGTCTCTGCGGTGCTTCTCCTCTCCGGCGTGTTCCCTCCTTTGGCTGCCACTCCTTCACCAGTCTCGTCTGATGGACGGTACAGTATCTATGTGTAATGTGGTCAATAGTGTGAACAACCTCATGGTAATAATTTAACAAAAAGTATTTGGCGACGCTGCTCGACTACACGGCTTGCTGGACACACGTGGTGGAAGATCGATGCGGTCCAGACAGCCATTCCAGCCCTGCGGTGAAGGCTCGCTTGCGATGCCGGTAGTCTCGGTTTCACTGCGCAATGCGAACTACGTTATAAGGCGTTCATCTAATCGCCTTGGAATATCCCTCGAGCAAGAATTGGAATCGGTGACAAAGCCTTTGCCGATGCAGCACCAACGTTTTGAAACAACCTTATTCCCTCCCTTAACATCGTAAATCTTCCTGTAAATAATATCGTGAAGCAGAAGATGAGTGCTGGATACAGTCACATTTGCAAATGTGATTTATAAACGTCGATCATTACCCGTACATCGATAGTTCAACGTTAATGTGACATTTTATTGAGGGACTACTGTGTGGTGTTATCTCGGTGTGGTCTGATACTGTGTTGGTGTTGTTTTTGCTGCCTTGCCCAAGCTTGATAAATCAGACTTATGTAATGAATCAATTATAATGTCTATTTATTGACTTGCTAACCTTTTTATATATCATGCGCTCCTCTCGTGTTTTTTTGTATTATTTGTTGTTGTAACTTGCTAACCTGCCCAAACTGACATCTGTGAAAAAAGAGCTTCATAGCTCATCGGATTACTCCTGCAGCCTAAATAAAGATGCTGATTATAATATAAGCCGCACCGTTGGGCAATTCAATAGTCACCAATGAATGAAACCTGGAATGCCAAACTCAAAGAGCTGTGGGTAATTAACACAAGGACATGGGCTCGTATAATTATTAAAATGCTGGTTGTGTTTTAAGTGCCGTTTATTTATTATTCGGCGGTGTCATCACCACCATCGTCCGTGTGGTGAGATTTTCTCATTCTTGCTCGTCCGTAGCCAGTGGCTTAAGCTTTGCTTCCCTGCACAAAAAGTGTGATTACTTTGGGCCGTAGCCAATTTATTCCGTGTGCATTTGTCAACCAGGGACATGAGCATTTAATGGAAATAATAGTGTTTCGGAGCAAGAGAACATCCATCAGTCCACGCGGTGTGTCCCTGTGTGTTGCTATCGGAGCAGGGGTTGCATATAACCCAAGGCGTCACTTCTGTGCGCCACTTTTCACTCTCCCGAAAATTTTACAAAACGATTATTTGCGTCGGCAAGGAAGTGCTGTTCACGTGTGTTGTTGTTGTTGCTTCCATGTCGGTAGAGCGATGCACCGCGCCACCATAGGACACTTAAAAGCGAGCCAGCGCGTTTGGCGAACCGGCAAAGTGGGCGCAGCTTGGGTACCCGATGGCAGCCTCGTCTTGCTCAGCTGCCACCAACCATGCCATGTAACCCTCTTTAACCAGATGTCATGGCTCCCTTTCAAAATAACATTGTTAGCTTGTAAAATTATGAACGATGTTTATTTTACTAGGGTAAGGCCCACTGAGTTATATCGCTCTTTTTCAGAAGCAACCTGGCCACAAATGATAGCTCAACGAAGTGGCTTATCATCACGTGAATATTGATAGCAGCCAAATACTCTAAGCGCATGTTTCTAAACGCGCCGCACAGGAATGTTCTCTCACTCTCGAAAAGCGAGCACGGGGCGGAGGGTGGAGGTGAACGAGGCGGTTGGGGGGAGGGCAGTTCTGCTTGGAAGCGGCAACTGGAATAAAGCGCATTCACGGAGAAAGCTCGAAGCGCTTGACCCACATTGCGTTGCGTCAACGGCAGTTGCCAAGTGCAGGAGCGGAGTGCGTGCTGCCTCCCCGGGTGGACGCGTGTAAAGGTGCCCGCCTGAGCTGCTGCTGCTGTAGCTGCTGCTGTAGCTGCTGCTGCTGCTGTAGCTGCTGCTGTAGCTGCTGCTGTGGCTGCTGCTGTAGCTGCTGCTGTTGTAGCTGCTGCTGTAGCTGTAGCTGCTGCTGCTGCTGACAGCCATCTTATTTGCCGCTGCGCTCCGTGCCCCCTCTTCAAAGCGAGAGGCCCGCCGCTGTTTCGTGACCTTTCTGGTGAAAGGGCCCTCGCTGCCAGCCGTGATGAACAGCATCCACGCTGGGCTCGCCGCCACCGCCTGGAGGCTGCTTTTGTTTTGGGGGGTTTTTTTCTCGGTTTATTATTGTTGGCACCTCGGCAGCTAGGAGCCAATAGAGACCCCAAGCCTCGTTACTCGCCTGATGAAGAAGCTGGGTGTGATCACGAATGAAAACGTCGTACTGTCAATGCTGTGGTTTTACTCTCCAACACACCGGTGTGCTTGTCTACGTGACAAACCTTCATAATTGGCTGTGTCGGGTGGTGGCGAGTTAAACGACACATTTACACTTAAGCGATCCAATAAAAAAGACCCCTTTATCATAGAGACCCTTACCCGCATGTGAACCATCTTAAGAAAGACAAAACGGTGTAAAAGTGCAGCCCGGCAATTGCTTGCTCACGCCACCGCTGCCGGAGGGAAGCTCCCTTGAGCCCAAGTCAACCGATGAATCCATCCTTATTTTACGCGTCAACATCGCCCGCAATCAAGTCGGTATCGGTGCACATCGCAACGGGACGGGAACGGTATCGGGGGCATCGAGCAGTAGGAATGAAAAAAGAATCCGGTCACGACCTCAGCGGCGAGCACCAACCGCACGCGCAACGAACAGCAAAGCAAGCTAAGCAATGAGCCAAACAGACGAACAGTGAATCGTCTTTATTAAAGCATTTGGATTTTATGGGAAGGCAAGTCTGAATAGGAGTGTCTTTGGCCTACTATTCCACGCTTGGCCAGACGCCTTGGTATGAGGCGGTCGCAGCAAGACTTTACCCTCAACCTTCACATGCGGTCTGCAAATTAACCACAGATGGTGGTGAACCCAGACTCAGATGGTGGTGAACCCAGACACTGATGGTGGTGAACCCTGACACTGAT
>CM025638.2:1047241-1066706 GCA_014621495.2 Entosphenus tridentatus
TGACACTGATGGTGGTGAACCCAGACACTGATGGTGGTGAACCCTGACACAGCTGGGTGCAGGCACAGACGAAGCATGAAATACACTTTGCGACGTCGTTTTCAACCGCTGCGTTACGGGAGATAGAATCGACGACCTCTCTTTAGTTTGTTGTGCTCCCCCAGTACCTCCCATTAGCACGGTGGGCTACGTATGGTGCGAAGGAAGTTCAACATACGCGTACATATATTGCAAGCCCAGTGTACTAACTACTACACCACTCTGGCAGCGGCAGTCGCATCCTTTGGAATGGCAAATTAAAATTATATTTACGTAGTCACCGCTTCACTTTAAATGTAATCACGAGTTGACCTATAAATACGGGAGTCTATTAAAATGAGCCTCCACCTTTTTGCTG
The DNA here is from genome assembly GCA_014621495.2 of Entosphenus tridentatus. Lineage (NCBI taxonomy): Eukaryota > Metazoa > Chordata > Hyperoartia > Petromyzontiformes > Petromyzontidae > Entosphenus > Entosphenus tridentatus. Next base: position 1,047,639 of record CM025638.2, read on the forward strand.
AGCCGCATTGCACAGATAATTGTTACGACCGCGCGTATTTCTCAGGGAAAGGAACCTTTGACCTTAATTGCTGCCGCGAATGCGAAAACCTTGTTTTGGGCAAGTTGGTGAAAATGCATCGAGAGCGGAGTCTGTGTGCGCAGGGCGCCGCTTGTCTTGGGGGGGTTGCAGTGCGCGCCGGTTTGGCCTCGGCAGCGTGGCCTCTCGTCAATGGTGAACGCAGTTCACCAGCGCGGTCGTCGGCTTGTTCCTTTGCTCAGCACATTGTGGGTTTCATTGAGGTATTTTATTGCGAACAACACAGCGCTATGGGCCACTTGATCAAGCTATGCACGGCCGTCTTCTGAAAATGTTCTCGATATAAAAACATAAAGATCCCTCGTATCGCCTTAACACGAGGGGTGGGTGGCCAGCACCACGCCTGGCCGCCTTTATCTCCCGAGGTGCAATGTTGACACATGCCACCAGGTACAATATTTGAGGCTGAATAGAATTCGGGAAGGCACAGGACCGGTTCAGATATTCGTCACTGGTATTGGCCATGAGCAGGAATCGAACCCGGGTCGTCGGGTTCGAAGCGCAATCCGCTGACTACGACCCTAACGGTCCCCCTATGAATAAAATATCCGCGCATTTACATGACTAGGTAAGGAATTGCTGTTATGTGTGCAACATGTGTTTCCATTGCAGTACAGCGTCGTATAGACTGTATGTCCCCCCTTCGCATATCGACTTTGGCCGATGAACCGGCCACACCCAGTGCACGACTCAGCGGCCGAGACGATCACGAGGGGCCCACCACAGTTGGCCCATCGGCAGGTGGCGGCGGTGGCGACTGTGTGCTTGTGTGCACACCCCGCGCCCAACACGTCGAGTCGACGCAGAAGAACAGGCCGCATTCTCTCTCCGGTTCAGCCTCGTGGGGGCCCCTACCGCGAGCAGTGGTTTGAGCAGGCGATTGCAGGCCTGCCCCTTTACCCGGTGCGTAGGAGCGTAACGAGGACCGTGGGGCAGGCAGGGGGCGCCTTGCCCAGTTGGGGCCCCCTTGACAACCACCGTGAGATATAATTTCAAACAACAATGTCAAGGAACAACAACACTTATTGAAAATGCTGTCATTTACATTCCCCGCTTAATTTTAAGTGAATCAGCGCGGTAACAGTACATTGCAAAGAGGGCCCACGGCGCTCTAGCGGCTGCCTTTTGCCAAGACAGAGCGCCCCAACTGCGTTAAATGTTCGAGACCGCGAGCCTAACGGTACGATTCGACAAGAGGAGCCCCGATATATAATCGTGTTGGTGTGACCGTGCGAGACAAGTTCAATATTGGGGCCCCATCTGACCCATTACCGCACCTGCTGAGCTGATGTCGTGACGACGCCACTGCCTGTGCTCGATTTGTGCGCCGCATAACTGGTGGCCGAAGCAGCCTCCGACTCTCGACAAACCGGGCTCCGCTCGGTGTGATCGCATCAATGTCAGAATGAAAAGCGGACGGTCCCATTGATAACTTCTCTCGAGCAGGATCCCCAGTCAGCCAGAGGTGAACCGCTGGCTGAACACGCGGTGAATTCATCATCATCATCGTCATCCCTCACGGGAAGCGGCATACGGCGAGCAGCTTGCACGAAGCCGTGGATGGCACCTGCGTGTGCGCGTGCATACGGCAGGGATGGGTGAGGGATGGGTGAGGGATGGCCTCCACCCCCTCCCACGTCCCGTTCCTCATCCACATCGGCGCGCGCAGTGACGTCTTCTCAGTGGGTCTCGGCAGACCAGCGGATGTCTGTAAGAGCATTCCATAGCTCCACGTGCATCCTCGCACACACAGATACAGATCCCCCTTGTAGCCTTTATCAGACTGTTGGGGCAAGTGCTATTCGTGGGGCAACATCTATGAAAACCGTCACGGGACACGAGGCGGGGGGTGGCTGTGGTCAGTGCCACACTCGGCCGCCTTTGTCTCCCCAGTGCGGATGTATACGCACAGCACATGGTACCACTCACTTAAGGCTGAGTCGACCTAGGGGAGGCCCAGAACCGGTTCAGATATCCACCAAGGTTGTTGGTAATGAGCGGCTGTGAGCGGGAATATAACTCGGGTCGCCGGTTTCGACATGGGGAGAGCGGCTGCTCATGGCACTGCTCCACAGATCCCACAGAAAGACAAATCTCCCCCGTACCGCCGTGAGCGAGGAGCACCGATGAAGGCCCACACGGCACATGAGGGGGTGGGCGGCCAGCACCACGCTCCTCATATCCCCCACTACACCTGCACACACACACACTGGTCCCGCCGGGATTACCAGTGATCGCCACGGGATGGGAGCGGCGCCTCATTTCGTCGGCCTGCAAGTATGTGTGTGTCTGTGTGTACATGCGTGGGGAGTGGTGGTGTAGCGGTTAGCGCGTTACGCTACGAACCAGGCGACCCAAGTTCGATTCCTGCTCACGGCCTGCTCCAACGCCGGTGACGATTATCTGAACCGGTCCTGGGCCTCCCCTAGATCAACTCAGTTTCAATGTATGTACGTTGAACTTCTTTCGCACCGTACGTGGTGTGGCGTGTAAACATCGCCACTTGGGAGACAAAGGCGGCAAGACGTTGTGCCTTGTCGGCCTTCACAAGTGCTCGCTAACAGAACCTGCCCCAACAGTCTGTTGAGGTTGCATGGGGGATCTTTGTCTTTGTGCGTTCGGCTCCGAGATGAGCAGCGGTGTCTGGGTCCAACTGCTGATGGTGCCATGATGGAAAACGTGACCTTTGATGCCTTCCCGACAGAATATTGAATGCGCCGCCATCTCCCACCAGCGCGATTATCCTCCAGCGCAAATGTAATTGGCTATCAGTGCGCCATTGATTTTCGGTTCCGTCGGCACCGGGTGGTGGTTGTTGGGGTGGCATAGAGAGAGAGAGACATGATGACGGTTCAAGTTTGTGGCGCGGAATAAATAACGCAGAACGTAATTGGCCACGCTGCCACCAACTGCGCCAACACGTTTTTTTGTTTGAAATTTCACCATTCAGCATTTGGAAAAGGTGGTGCGGGTAAAACTACTAAAAGTTCCGGAGAAGGGACTTGAAAGTTCTTATTCAGAGTGTGCGAGATGTTCAGAACGTGACTCTGGTGGGCAACGAGCTCTCTGGTCTCAGATGATGATGTGCTGCTGCTGTCTAATCGTGAGTTGTCACCAGGTCCTCTTGCTGAAAGAGTCCAGGGTCTTTGTGTGTGGCATTGTATGTATGCACGTTGAACTTATTTCGTACCGTACGTAGCCAACCAAGCTAATCGGAGGCGGAAGGACAACAAACTAAACACAAAAAGCCATTCTACAGAAATTACTTTTCAATCTAGATTTAACAGTGCATATCTCCAGTGGCTTCCCAATATCGGACGAGGGTCATACAGGAACCAATGTGCGGTTCTATCGAGGCTGACTGCTGTCACCCGTTTATCCTGCAGAGTGGGCACAAGGCAGTGGGGATTTGTTATTTCATCTATCGCTCTTCGGGAGATGGAATTGTAATCGAACCGGCGACCGCTACCAACCACTACTAATAAAACTGAACTATTTTTATTTGACCAGGTAAGGCCCACTAAGCTATATAGCTCTTTTTCAGAAGCGACCTGGTCACAAATGATTGCCCAACGTGGTAATCAATGTTTTTTGTTTACTTGTTAGAGATTTCCATAACTCAGTAAGCAAGCGAGACACTGATTTGTGTAGCAACAGCTGTTCATATTTCTCGCCTCAGGGCATGAGGGAAGAGTATGAATGTGTCCTCTTTGGTCTGGATGATTTCACACAAAGTGCCTCGTGCACGCCCTGATGGGGCTTCTGACAGTTACACAGAATGAGCATGAACAAGGCGTTTAGGAACATTGTCTGCAAATAAATTGTTCCAGGCTGTACTCCGGAGGGCATGGCGAAGTGCAAAATGCAAAAGAGGCACACTTACTGGCCAATTCATGAGGCAGCATGCAGTTGGGAAAATTGTATTAAATAGAAATAAGCAGTTTAACACTGGGGAAAATCCATTTGGCTCAGATAAAACTCATAGGAAGCACTTTGAGTCATGACCTTACCACAAATCCTTATCCTGAATTTAATAATTGGAACATGTAATCGCAAAACATCGGGTGGCAACAGTGCCAATATTTTACGCCTCACAGCAAGTGTCTGGGTTCGATTCCTTCTGTGTGGAGTTTGTCTCTTCCCTTGTTTTGCATGGTTTTCCACCGGGTTCTCTAGTTTCCTCTTTTAGCGAAAGAAAAGACACATTCCAATGCTGAAAGATTGCCTGCAAATTATTCAACTGCGGAAAGGTGCCTTGAGACTCAATGTGCCTCTTCCGGATAGACACAAGCATAATAGTAACAACAATGGAAAAAAAACGGTGCTGTGCACAGAACAAATAAAACATTTCCCAGGACTTTAAGTCATCAACCATGTTAAATCCACTGCTGGATAAAGGCCTCCCTCTCCCTAGCCGCTGCCGTCCACTCGTGTAACCATCCGCCCAGTGATCACGCACAAAGGAAACAAAGTAGTTCTTTGAAATAAGCGAGAAAAAATAAGAATTGCAGAAGGATATTTTTTTTCATCATCGCATAACCTTTAAAGGTTGCACGTGCCAAAATAGGCAGATCAATTATCAAGCCCTAGACTATGCTTGTCAATCTTTAATGATGGTGAGCGCCTCCTGTTGCATTGAAGCCGGGATGAGCAGCTTTGACTGTCTGAGCTGAGGTGACTGAGACATCATTAAGACCGCATGTACCCCATGCCACGATTAATTACGAGCCGCCAGGAGCCCACGTGCGTGTGTATGTTGAAATTCTTTTGCAACGTGCGTAGCCAACCGCGCTCATCGGAGGTGCAACACGTCGTTTGCAGGGCGACTCCATCGGCCAGACAGCAGTGGGATGGGTGGGCGTGTGATTTAACATTGGGCTGGAATAAAAGACAAATCGCGATGGACAGATTCATTACAGCGTTTTAACTGTTCGTGATACATTCGTGCGCGGTTACTGTTATAGATATATTAATAGTGCGTTGTTAAATACGTGTAATTGGTTGTTGTTCGAGTGATAAGGCCAAGAAATATCGCAGTTTGTGCTCTCTGCTCCGCTGGGTGAAAGTGTCGCTGCTGTGTCCTTGCCCGATCCTGGCTCAGCCTGGCTCAGAAACGCATTCTTTGTTTAAACAAAACAATTTTGTATGTTATCAGGTAAAGCCCAATCTAGATTGGAAGTTCTCGTGACTGCAGGGATCCATACTCTTTGGTTCTTTCGGTAAAGTCACGTAGGTATAAAATATAATAAATTAAAGCATCATCACCACAGCAAGAACATGTTTTCTGTGGTTTTCCCACCTGATGATGATTGCTTGTGTTGGCGATCGAAACGTCGTGATTTAATTTATTCTATTTTATACCTACGTGACTTTACCGAAAGAACCAAAGAGAATGCAGGTAAAGCCCACTGGGCTCTCTAGCTCTCTTTCAGAAGCGATCTGGCGATCATAAATGATAGCTCAACGAAGTGGCTTATCACGTGGACATTTATAGCAGCCAAATACTCTAACTCATGTTCATTCTGAATGTGGAGGTACAAATCTGAGCACCCGGAAAAAAATCCACGTGACAACGGGGAGAAACTCCAAATATACAGGATTCAGGGTCGGGATTGAACCCACGACCTCCTGTATACGACGGGAGGCAGTAAACATCTCGCCACCCGAGGGTCCTGGATACAGAGAGAGAGAGAGAGCCAGGCAAATGCTTTGTTTAGACTCTGGGACGACACTGCACTCTGCTGATCGTTTTTGGACCAGAGAAGTTTGTGCTTCAGCTCTTTGTGTTTGTTTACAAGACACGACTCAAAATCAACGGTGTAACGTCCAGAAGCACCGACCCTCACCATCAGCCATGAGCAATCCACCGCTGGATGAAGGCCTCCTCAGAAGCACCAGCACCAGCTGCACATGCCACGAGTTTATTTCATCTCTGCGCTGGACTTATTTCGGATGCCTTCCCTTCCTATGGATGCGTTCCGTTATTTTTTTTATTTCTTGTTATTTTGTATTATTTTACCAGATAGGGCCCACTGAGCTATATAGGTTTTTTCGGAAACGAACTAGTCACAAATGATATCTCAATGAAGTGGCTTATCACGTGACAATGTGTTGCAGCCCAATACTCTAAACGCGTGATGTTGATTCTAAATGTGGAGGGAAAAACCGGAGGACTTGGAAAAAAATCCGCACGACCACGGGAAAGAGGCGTGCAAACTCCAAATATGCACCTCCGAGTATCACGATTGGCTACGTATGGTGCTATATAAGTTCAACATACACACGTCAGGGTCGGTATGAAACCAATGCACTCCTGCATACCAAGTCAACACCTCGCCACGGCGACCTTTGGGCATCGTCCCCTCCGAGCGACGCGTCCTGCCCAAAACCCACCGCCTCTTCTCACAAGTTGGAGTGATGTTTTTGGCCACCGTCTTCGTTTCCCTCTCCATGCTTCTTTGCGCACTTTACGTTGTTGCAGTTCTAGAGTTTTTGTCAATGACCTCGTTTCTCAACTATATACAACCCATGTGCTAAATGTAATTTTTTTAAATGTTTTTGGGTATTTTCTACATGCACTCTTAGTAATATCAGCATTAAAATGGTAATATACAAACTAATGTGTAATCTAATCATATAACTGGCAAATCAAATTGACAATATGATACCCAACTACAACAGAACTCTTATCTGCCGCCCTATTACCCGCGACTTCCATTATCTGTGGCAAATACTCCTATTATCCACAGCCCTATTGCTTTAAAGTATCTGCTATTTTACCCATGAACGAAAAGTGAAACTGCTTAACAATTCGCTGGATTTTTCTTAATGGATAAGAGAAGTGGAGTGGCAAATTCATCCGATTACCCCACGGGCGTTATCTATCATTGTTTTACGCCGAGGATAAGAGGAGTAAAATCGCGGATAAACCCACAGATAATAGGATTTGCGATATCGGTCCCCCCATATCACCGCGAATAAGCGAGTTCTCGTGTCGGTGTGGTTGCCTTGACGTTAGCTGTTGCGGTCGGACCACAAGAGGTCACACGAGCAGCACAACAGCGAAACAAGGGGACCGTTCGCAGTGAGGCATTTCCACTTCACAGACACGAGAGGGAGAGATTTCCGTTCTACTTATGAATTCGTAAAAAAATATATACACACGTACACACACATACATGGAATCGCGAAACTATTGTTATTTATATCATGGAGGAGAATGTTTATATATGTGTAGTGTGTTGTACAGAGGCACACACAGGAGTTGGAGGCAACACGTTTATTTAATAACTCCCCAGCAGGGTAACTTAACTAAACGTACACTGGTTCTACTGCAAAGTAATAGCTACACAGTCAACTATGTAGGTAGCGGGTTCACTACACGAACGGGTCAGTCAGCCGACACGCTGCCTGACCCACGATGCCGAGCGAAGACCGAAGACCGACGAGACGCAGCACCAAGGGTTGATTCCAAAGACGAGCCTCGAATGTTCTCAGGACGGCCCCTTCACGCTCCCGAGCGTGGCCGCACCCCGCCCTCGGCCACGCCCCCCTCGAGACCCTTCCCGAAGGATCTCGACGGAGCGTCACGTCTCCCTCAAGCCCCCCTCGGGCCCCCCTCACTGCCACGTCCTCACTTGCCCTCTCTCAAGCCGCCACCAGGACTATGCCCCCCAGGGCCCGTTTGCCTACAGTGCTCACTCTGGCCCCAGAGAGAGGTTCCAGACGCACAGAGGCACTCGAAGGACAGTGCCTGGCGCTGCCACCATAGTGACACCCTTGACGTCACTACGTCTGTATACAGTGCCGGATTATGCTAGTAGCAAAAGTAGCTACATATGCTTCGGGCCCTGCACTTTCAAGGTTCCCGCGCTAAATACTTTCAAGCTATCAATTCCAGTTGAGTGATTTTGCACTTGCTCTATTACTATAGTACTATACTGCCTTCAACTTTTATGAACGACTGTGTGTTTAAGGTTAGCGATTTGTCGTATTATCTGGCTGTAAAACAAAGGAAAAAATATAATTTATTTACTATGCAAGTAAAAAAGTTTGCGTTGTAATCTTTACGTTTTTTTTATTTAGGGCCCCTTTATAGCAAATGCTACAGGGCCCGCACTAGCTTCATCCGGCACTGTACGTACACAATACACGCTTGAGTGCATTGTTGTTGGGCAACACAATCTGGCTCGATTTTCGCGTGCGGTGACCGGAATTTGTAGAATTAATTTCGCGCCGTCTACGTCCACCGCATCTGCCACGGACATTGCTTGTTGCCACGGCGTCTACATTTAATCCCTGGCGAAGGACGACTGTGGCAGTAAATTACACCCGTGGCTGTGTGGGTGGAAATCTTTGGACACACTGCGAGGTAAAAGGTCAACGAAGGCTATTGGTTTAATTATTTTAATGAAGATACGGGTAGCACTTGGCCACTATGGTCACGGTGTCAGTCACCTTTTGAAATGCTACGTTGGACACGCGGAATAAACATGAAATGTTCGGCACGGTGTCCAATACTTTCGCTCAATGTGCTGGGAGCGAAGCTCTCTGGAACGTGGAGCGAAACGTCTAACTTTACACCCGACAGCACGCGGGCACAAGACAAATGCGCATAGATAAGAGATTGGTACGTGGCAACAACCGCGGACATGTATACAGTGGTCAATTTCAAATGTGCTCCAAGAACCTTTCAAATGGCTCCGATTTAATTGGTGTTTCAAGATTATGCTACCAGTCATGCACACAGCCTGGCGTTTTGTACAGAGCTTTGAGTTGTGCCTGCATCTACATGTTATATATATACATCCCAAATGTAAAAAAGTGTTATATTAGTAAAACATCGATGTACCCAGACGCTGTTATCAGAACCTCCGATTATTATGGTTGAATACGTACGGTGTGAAAGAAGTTCAACATATATACATACAGCAGGGTCCTGCATTGGAATCGGTTTGGCCCATACCATGAATGCAAGTCTGGCTTTGTCCATGGGGACACCAGAGGCTCCAGAGAAACCCCAGCGCCACACGGTATGAGGGGGTGACACTCCACATCGCCACCTCCTGGCCACCTGGCAGCCCCACATCTACAACGCCTGGAAAGCCCTGGTGCATTGTTGTCACCCATCCCAGTGCTCTACCAGGTTCAAACCTGTTTGGCTTGCGAGACTTGACAAGAATGGGGTGCATTTGGGGCAATTTCGTCAATGCATTAAAGGCACTCATGTATGTATACTTTTTTATGTGTAGAGGGTTGTTCCACTGAGGCGCACACTCGAACTTGGAGGCAACACGTTGATTTCTTAACACAACGGGGAAACTTTATTATCACTCGACGGATAACGATCTAGTGTAGTAACCACCACGAGTAACTACATAACCACTCGACGTGATAACGACACAGGGTCGTGGCCACCACGGTTAACTGCATAACCACTCGACGGAATAACGATACAATCGGACCAGGTCAGCGAACACGCTGCCTGGTCCACGATGTCGTGCGCGAAGCCCGAAGACCGAGGACCGAGGAGACGTAACACGACGGGTTGATTCCAGAAGACAGCCGCGATTGCTCTTGGGCCATCGCTCTTGTGCTGCCGAGCGTGGCCTTGCTCCGCCTCCGGCCACGCCCCTTCTCGATCTTTCCAGAAGGATCTGGAGCCAGCACCACGTGTCCCTCAAGCCCCCTGCTGGGCCCCCTTGCTACCCCGTGCCGGTCACGTGTCCTCTCGGGTTCACCCAGACGGTCAGGTCCTCACCCGACCTCTCTCACTGTCACCAGGACCATGCCCCCTCGGGGCCCTTCCGCTCCATGCTCATTTCGGTGCTCGAGAGAGGCTCCACACCTCCAGTACCGCCCTTCTCTCGGTACTGGCGCGACACCACAGTGGCACGCCACTACATATGTATACGGTATTTTTCTTTTGCCTCACTGTAGCATGTTTTTATGTTCACTTGTGATACATATTTCCTTTACAAACTTTATAAAGACACCCATCTGAAGGAATGATCTTGGGCAATCGGATGCATGGTCTGCTGTGTGTCATAACATTAATCAATGTGAGGGCATGCTATTCGTCTGTGAATCTGGGACATGTTTTATGATAAAAAAAAAAATTGTGAGGGGTAAGACAGTTTAAAGAGTTCCAGGGCATTCCCACTGTCCATAATGAGACTGTGACCTTTCATTGAGGCATTGCTCATCAGATTCAGCACAGCCTGATTATTTCTGTTCTGTTTTCTACTGAATTCAGAAATGTTAAAATTCACGAGGCTGGAAAGACGCAGTTATTAATGATCAACGCGTAGGTCAATGTTCTACAACGTTCATTGAATGTTTGTTTTCATAAATGTGGGTTTTGGTTCCGAGAATGTTTGTTTTCATAAATGTGGGTTTTGGGGTGTTCAAATGTGGTACGGATTTGTTGCGAAAGAAGTGCAACATACATACATTGGGTACGTGTTGTTTATCAAGCGATTACAAATAATATCAGTGAGTTTTATTTGCCTGGGAAAGCCTCGCTGAGTCTCAAGACCCTCCTTCAGCTGGGTACTCCGTTGGGATGTTTGGCCAATTCCATTGATGAGAGTTTAGTTACATATGGGAGGAAACCAGAGAACCCGGAGAAACCCACCAGGCATAACAAGGGGCGGACATCTCTACGCGCCACAAAGTTGAATTCCATCCATTTGCTCTTCTGGCATCTCCTGGTCATCTCCCGGCCCAGCGGGTTTGGGAGTTTCATGAAGTCGCGTGATCCACCAACCCTGAGCACGCCATTTCCTGGTTACATATCGCGCCACCTCGCCAAGCTCATGAGAGATTAGGATTATAAGGGCTACCAGATAGTATCATTATCCTGCTTGCTTTCCCAGGAAAGTCTCACCGTGTCGCAGGACCATTTTTCTAGAGTTGTCCCACCAAGTCTTCCCAGTAGGGGGCGATGTTGCTGTTGCTGTGTGTGATCACAAGTGAGTAATTTGCAGGTAAATGTTCAGCATTGGAATGATTGGACAATACCGGTGACATTGTTTTTGTAGAAATGGAAGGAACCCGGATAACTGGGAGAAGCTCGTGTAGAGGAGAGCTCGAGGACACACAAACTCCACCGTGGTGAGGCGCGCGAGTCAGTCATCGAACCCAGACGTCGCTTGCTGTGAGACACGAGTTTCACCACTGCGCCGCCGCCCTGTCTGGCTTCGGTATTTACACATTCAGCCCTCCCACTATTGTTCCCTCCAAGGTGTGTTTCGCATTACATTGATGAATCTTCTCCGATTTGGACAGAAAACATTCAGATGTTGATGCACTAAAAAATGAAAGCAGAGTCTGTGCACATGTGGCACGTCAAAACGTGTTGTCTTATGAGCAGTCAAATAATATTCCACGTTGTTATGTTGGGGTCTTTTGCTTTCTGTCAATTATAAAATTGATAAAATCTGTACGAGCTACTCAGAGAAATTGAAAAAGTACAATTTGTTTTAAACTTTTTCACTTTCAACTGCACTTGGCATTGGAATGTGATGTCTCGTGCCGATAAGATAATGACCGTATATCGGTCATTTTGCTGGAACGTCTGCGTGTTTACCCCGAGTCGTTTCACAATATTTGCGCAACTCCGTTTAAAGGCAACTTTCTCAACCTGTCATGCATAGAAATTTTTTTTAATTTAGTGCACGGGTTGTTTTATGTGGTACAAAAACACAGTCATGAACGACGCGTGGGAGAACAAAATGTGTATGAGTGTGCAAAGAATAGTGGAGAGATGCATGTTTGGCATTACACCGAGAGACAAAAAAACACGATTAATTTCACTATTTTTATTTTACAAGGTAATGCCCACTGGCGCGAACAAAGTTGACCATACACGCGCATACAGAATAACCATGGTGGCCAGAAATCCATCCGTGATCCTCTGCAGGTCGTACAGCGTTGTTCATCTTTATCAGCCATGGTCGATCCTGTAAGGTAACAACCCACCTAGCACCTGGGCTGATTTCATCTCCCTGGTGGACGCCCTCGTGGACGCGTTCCATTCCTTGACCATCAGCCATTGCCCCTTCTCCCCACTGGCCTTTCTGAACAGTTTGAATGATGTTATCAACTTTAATATGTTCTCTAATCCACGTATTCCTCTTTGGGTGGCAAGATGTTCACTCCCTCGCCTGGTAAACAGGTCTTGACTTCGATCCTGACCCTGACGCCTGTATTTTTGGAGTTTGCATGTTCTCCCCATGGTCGTGTAGATTTTTCTCCAGGTCCTCCAGGTTTAGAGTATTTGGCTGCTATAATTTTCCACGTGATAAGCCACTTTGTTGAGCTATCGTTTGTGGCCAGGTCGCTTATGAAAAATAAGCTAATATCTCAGTAGGCTTTACCTGGCAAGATAAAAAAAAACATAGTTTGGTTTCATTTGTATTTATGTTTTAGTGATTTGCTTACCTTCGCTCTACTTTTCACTCCTATCGTGTTTGTTCTTGTAATGTTCTTACCGCCCCTTCTGAAAAAGAGCTGTATAGCTCATCGGATTTCTCCAGTGTCAATAAATATTTTGATTCTGAAATACGTTTTAGCAAATGTGACACCGACTGACAGCAATGATGCCGTGGCAGACAACCGAGGAGCTGCATCGTCCTTACTCGGACTCATCAGCGCAGTCTCGTGGTGCACCAGAGTTATCGTGCCACTGACAGATGCACAGCACAATGCGTGCATGCTGGTGGAACAAGTGGATTCCACTCAGCTACCACCTCGGATGCTGTGGAATGGTTTACGACGTTTAAATTACAATTGTAGCCACGCGATAGAACAAGAAGTCACCAATGCTCAACTGCTGCAAAGTCTGTGTCTGTTAACCAGGCATGATGTGGATGCCAACTTACACACTACGCGGGGCACATTAGCCTGCCTAATGCCAACAATCATCACATTTGCAAATGGCGATAATAAGCCGCTGCAACAGAATAATAGCGCACGCCGGAAAACGATGTTTCTCGTCGTCAACAGATGTGACTATCGTTGGTATTAGCCAAGCTCATTGGCCCCGCCGCGTGGAAGTGAAGGACTCCACATACGCATGGTTTCCAGACGCAGACTTTGAGGCAGTGAGCATTGGTGACTGTACTCTGCTGAGTCCTAATAAGAACGAAACCGGTCCACAGTTGTATATATCTGCATCATTGCTGCTGCTGCTGTTGATCAGGCACATTTGTTTAAGTTTATTTTGATAGTGACCTAAGAACAATAGGACCACAATGCACTTATTCAGGAATTGGTGATGATTTTGTTTTTCTTACGCACACAGTGAGTGCCCTTTAACCCAGTGGACGTTAAAGATCGATCACCTGACGTCGTTCGAAACGAGCAGGCCGTTGTGTGCCAGCGTCGCCGTCCGAATTATCCACATTTCAAATAAACAATGATCACTCGTTGCCACTGGGAGTGGGTTGAGATGCCGTGACGTGAGTCGCTCATCGTGTGCGATGCGCTCTCTGAGAGGGATCTATCAAAGGAAGGGTGGCCCTATCCAAACAAATCATTACCACGATTCGTAGTGGTAGTAGTGTTACAGTACAAGTGAAGACTAACGGTAGAAAAATAAATCGTGTGCTTCCTGCCCATGTGAACAGCACAAGCAGTCCTTTAAAAAAGGGCACATTTTGTTGAAATTATCTTCCAGGGTTGTCAATAGCTCAGCAAGGCACAGCGGGTAACTATTTCAACACAAACTCGGCCGTTCGTTATGTGCATGTATGGTGAACGTCGCTCGCATCGTACGTAGTCAACTGTGCTAACTGGAGGTGCGGTGGAAGGACCACAAACTAAACTCAAAAGTCAGTTCTAAAGCAATGAGTTTGAATCTAGATAAAGAAATGCATCGTTCCAGTGGTGATCGTCTTTGTTCGACGGCTATCGTAGAGCCACTGCAGCGAGAGTGAGCGGAGCCTGCGTGATGGTTGCGGCTCCTCTCACAGTGGTGACGACTCCGTCTGCTGGAGCGGCTGAGCAGATGCCATGTGCAGTAGCGCCCTCTGCCAACCCACGACGCACGCGCGGCTCATTGGGGGTGAGGTCTGACCACGTTTCACGCTCGTTCAGTGTGGGTTGCTGAAGGCGTGGATCATAGACTTGGCGTATACAAGTACGGGACAATACAGCGGTAGGTTCTGCTGCACAATGTAGCCCCACAGCCTATGGCACCTAGCACACGATTGTCTCCCTAAATCACGTTTGAGTTTTACGTATCGCCGCCTCGCCGTCATTCACGCACATTGCACCTCACACCGTCGCTCAGGCAGCACAGATGAAGGCAGAAGCCAGGTGGATGAGCTGCCACAAGCAATAACAAACGATTTGTGTTTGACCAGGTAAGGCCCACCGAGCTATAGAGCTCTCTTTTTAAAAGCGACCTGGCCACAAATGATAGCTCAACGAAGTGGCTTAGCGTGTGGAAAGGTATCGCAGCCACATCCTCTAAATAAAATCCATGCGACCACTGGGAGAACATGCGAATGCGAACCCACAACATCCTCCGCACCAGACGAGGTAGTTCACAACTCGCCACCGTGGCGCCACAAAACAATTGCCGAAAGTTTGCAGTCCTATATATATGAAGATGTTTTCACACAAATAATGAGCATTTATAAGCGTGGAAAGAACCCGGACCACCCGGAGAAACCCCAAGCGTGAGAGGGGGCATTAGGAACAACATTATATTCGTTTCCACTTTTCTGTACCGCCTTCTCCTGGCAAGCCAAGAGCATCGATCCTCCTTGACGCCGATGGCAATTTCGCAACTAACCCTCGCTGCTGCCTCCGCGGTGTTGGATCACAGGCCACGCGCATCGCCACGTCTGGCCGGCGGTGGTAGCATCCAAACACCCCCGAGCTCAACCCTTGCTTGGCCTCCGTAGTCTGGCCACAGGATTCTGGGTGCTCTGGTGACTGGCCGAGCCTCGTGTCCGTTGGCTTTAAGCACCGGAGCGTGGAGGAAACTCGGCCAAAATGATAACAGATGTTTTAGTCTCAACGCCGCACTCGCAGAGTCCCACGTGGGGGCTCTAACCCGTGATCCCGGAGATAGCCGGGCTCGGAACCTGCACACCACCCAGCTGTTCCGGCCCCGGCTTTTAAACCCACGATTTGTCATCCTATTCCACGACAGTTGCTGGGCGGACGCTCCCACCGACACCGTATTAGCTGATGAGCGTCCGCGTTCGGGCGGTGGTGAGCACTCTGTTAATTCCCTAACAGCCAGGGGGCCATCTGTTCGGGTACATCGATTCTGGTTCATGTTTCACCCCCCTGCCCCGCCTCCCCTACATCGATTCCTGCCAATGGGATCTCTCTCGCTCTCTCTGTCTCTCTCGCCAGCCCCGGAGGCTGCTGCCCCGGGGTCCTTCCTGCCCACTCCCCTCGTTCCCCCAGGACCCCTCCGTTCAGACAAGCTGGCACCACGGCCCCCGATAGGGGCATCTTATGTGCTGAATTTACCCAGTACTACCATTCAGATTTTTTCGTTTGATTTCATTCCATATGTTTGTTTGGTGTTTGACTTTTTTCATTTAACCAACCCGCACTTGGATAATTGTGGGGAAGTATGGTCAAACAACCCCCACGGCCCGCACGGTGCGGGAAGGTTATCGTCTGTTTCTGTCCCCTGTGACATGCACTTGACAGGCGTGGTGAAGTATGGCCATATAACCCTCACGACTTGCACGGTGTGGGGAGGCCTTGATCCAGCTGTGGATAGACCAAGGACTGTATCGTGTATGTTTGTGTTTCTGTTTATATCAATAAACATATCTTCAAATTATATTCTGTTTTCAAAGTTCAACATATTACCAATTTCAAACGTGATACAGTGCACGTATGCTGGGTGGAGGCCCTCGTCCACCAGTGCGTGGACACGGTGGTTATTGTAATGAAATAAATTCCCTGATTTTATAACTTCATCATGCCACTAACTCAAGTGTTACATACACGTACTGTAGCAGGGTTTCCACACGTGCATTATTAATATGGACCGTACATCGCTCACGCGAATATACTGCGTACTTTCAGCTCTTTTCAACTCTCTAAATAGATGCTTGTGTGATCCAATTAAATTGTCCCAAACATATATTTACCAGGATTATGACTTCGCTTATAATCAGAGTAATGATTCAATTTATAAAGTGCCTAATATTTCGCGGATATTAATGACCGTGACTTTTGAGACGCGGTGCCAAGCTGAGTGTCACTCGAAACCCAAGTTTGTGTAACCAGGGCGCGAACTCAAGAGAGCAGGAAACGAGTCTAATTTGCTTGAACTTGACCCTGACGAGTCGCTGCTGCTGTGAATGGGGAGCAGCAGCAGCAGCGGGACGATGGCCGCGTCCCGCACGGCGGGGGCTGCCGCGGGGAAACGACGGCCGGGAGTGACCCCCTTGGCCCTGCTCCTGTGGTGCAGGGTGACAGGGGCTGTGGTGCAGGGTGACAGGAGCTGTAGTGCAGGGTGACAGGAGCTGTGGTGCAGAGTGACAGGGGCTGTGGTGCAGGGTGACAGGGGCTGTAGTGCAGGGTGACGAGCTGTGGTGCAGGGTGACAGGAGCTGTGGTGCAGGGTGACAGGGGCTGTAGTGCAGGGTGAGTAAAAAAAGAGACGCGGCATGAACGATGGTAGAGGCGCCTTGGTGGGACCGGCGAGTCGACCCTGTTGGCGATGGGAAGACGCCAGGAGAGGAGGGAGCACAGGGAGGCAACACAATCTCGCCGAGGATGACGCATGCGAGATTTTCTGCAACCATTGGAATAAAACACCACTTCTGTGCTTGGTCTTCGTCCATGTTGTGTAAAATGTAAAGCTGTTGAGACCAGTCACTGACACATTTCGAAGTCAGCCTGGGCCAGTGCGGGGTTTCTCTTGACAAAGTTCGAAGGGATTCCACCAGGCCGAGTAGTCGCCCTCCACCACAAGCGGCTAACGCGCTGCCGATGGGGCCTGCCACTCCCCAGATGTCCATCGGCAAGGTCGCAGATCATTTAGAAATACGCGTTTAGAGTGTTTGGCTGATATACAGTCCGACATGATAAGCCACTTCCTTGAGCTATCATTTGTAGCAAGGTCGCTTCTGAAAAAGAGCAATAATAGGCCCACTTATCCTTGGGCTACACACAATACAATGTCCACCTCCACAGCTGTGGTGGCGCCCTACAGGCGAATCTCTCACGAGACAAAGGCCACTGCCCCAGCCTCTGTGGCTGGACCATCTCCCGCTCCACCCACCGACCAAGATGCACCCTTCTCAGGCCTGTATGAGACCTTGTTGTCTCAACAGCTTTCTCTCTCTCTCACACCTGAAGACGATTGCTTGTGTTGCGATCGAAACGTCGTGATTTTTATTTTTATATCTATGTGGCTTTACCGAAAGACCCATAGAATATTGTAAAATAATAGTCAGGTAGTTTGATTTCGATTTAAAGCTTTCGTGACTGCAGGGATTCATCTTTTTGGTTATTTCGGTAAAGTCACGTAGACTTTACCGAAAGAACCAAGAAGATAGGTAGTTTGAGTTTAATTAGCCTCCCTCCAAATATCTGTCCAACCACATACAAATGTTATCATTTGACATAACCCATCAGCCTTCTGTGATGGTCTTTCATCAATAATCTTCCAAATTAATGCATCTGTTGCATGAGACCACTCACTGCCTCGCGGGAACCAGCCTCCACGTGCCTCCCCCGGGTAGCTAACGATCTCGCCAGCGGTGACCGGATTCTTTGAGCTATTGCAGCTCTGCCAACGGACCCCGGCCTCCAACGCAGCTCACGCGCTAAATAAATACACACCGTGCCCCATGCAACCATCCTGTCCACTCCCCCTGCACCACGCACCCACAACACAACCCTTCACTCTCACCTCTCCCCGCTGTCAACCCACAACACACCGCCGCGTGAGGGCTCACACCGAGAACGGAAGTTCCTTTATTAGCGGAGGAGGAAGGTCGGTGCTAATTTCCAAGGGCGGGTTTTGACGTCGTGTTGTTATTATCTTTCACCTCCTTTTCATTTCCACTTTCGGCGCGGCTGCAAAGGCTGCCGTCGGTGGAGGTGATGTCACCGCCGTGGCTCCGTTCAACCCGGACATTGTATTCCCTTCCTGAGCCGCATAATGCAGTCCACCCGGGCAATGCCAAACAAGAGGCCCATTATTGTGCGTTTCATTCCGAGGCATGTGCCGAGTTAACGCTGTTGACGTCAGGCATGACCGCAGACCCCCGTGCTACCACACACGGGCAGGCCACGGCTCAACATCAAAAGCGAGTGCTTCACTCGGCCTCTTGTGTTGGCTCGTGCCGCATCACTCCCTCTGGCGCGACGCACTCCCATGACGCCCCCTGCTCAAGTGCGAGTTCATTGCCCCCCGCCCCCCTACTTTCGATTGATAAAATCCTTGTGAGATGAAAGTGCTGATATAGACAAGAAATGCACAGGGACTTCAGAAAAGGGCGTTCCAATATTCATCACACGTATTTCCTAAATATATATTGCACAGACGTCCGAGTAGCAATTACAGCTCACGACACAGCAGCAAGAGAAGTTTTCATTTCACACGTCGAGTGTCAAGCCAGCTGGGCGATGAAGAAGCGCCGTTGCCCAAATCGTCACTGCATATTTCCTGTCAGGGTCACACGGTGTTGTTACTGATTAATGTGTCGAGTTTGTGGTTCTTGTGAATTGTACGTGTGCTTCACAACCAACGGAGCACCATCACCTCATTCACGAATTAACTTCATATAATCGTCTGTGCATCATAATTATCACAAATGAGGAGGGCACGTGTGCTCAATGTAAGCGTGTCCACGGTGTGAGCGAGTACACGGTGTGAGAGAGTACACGGTGTGAGGCGAGTACACGGTGTAGGAGAGTACACGGTGTAAGTGAGTACATGGTGTGAGAGAGTACACGGTGTGAGGCGAGTACACGGTGTAGGAGAGTACACGGTGTA
>CM025638.2:1069821-1086919 GCA_014621495.2 Entosphenus tridentatus
CTTAATGTTCCAATAAACGAGTGTTGCCTCCCAAGAAGTGTGCGCCTAGATTGAACCCACTACATATGTATAGTGGCGAAAACGCGCGCAGGGTTTGCAAACAGCAGTGGCATTATGTACGGGGTTGCAGACAGTGAGGTCAGCTAAAGATAAGCAGTGTGAGGCAGAGGAGTTGAGTTGGTTGGAGTGAAGACAAGAGAGAATTCAAAAGAAGTCCATGACCCCGCTCTTGACACCTCGTCCTCTCCAGCGGTGTTGGCTGATCCCCCGCTGGAGGCAAGGGCGAGGTTGGAGGAGTGAGGATAGACAGGCTAGCAGTGGAGAGGCTAGCAGTGGAGAGGCTAGCAGGAGAGAGGCTAGCAGGAGAGAGGCTAGCAGGAGAGAGGCTAGCAGGAGAGAGGCTAGCAGGAGAGAGGCTAGCAGGAGAGAGGCTAGCAGTGGGCAAGCTAGCAGAGTGTATAGTGAGAGGCTAGCAGTAGAGAAGCTAGCAGAGTGTATAGTGAGAGGCAGTGGAGAAGCTAGCAGAGTGTATAGTGAGAGGCAGTAGAGAAGCTAGCAGAGTGTATAGTGAGAGGCAGTAGAGAAGCTAGCAGAGTGTATAGTGAGAGGCAGTAGAGAAGCTAGCAGAGTGTATAGTGAGAGGCAGTGGAGAAGCTAGCAGAGTGTATAGTGAGAGGCTAGCAGTAGAGAAGCTAGCAGAGTGTATAGTAATAGGGTAGCAGTGGAGAATAATCGCTGGGCGGCGGTGGTGGCTATGCCGTACGTGGCTGCCTGGAATCGATCACTTTGGAGGCAGCAGCGGGGGTTGGTGGGTCACCGCAAAGTTGTTGGGAAACTCCCTTCTCGTGGGCGTCTCAGTCGAACCATACCCTGGCTCGCCAGAGAGTGCAGTAGAGAAAACGTTTTGGCTCCAACTGTTCCATCTGTACAAGATAGTGTTTTCCCCTTCATACGCGTGAGTTTTCCTGGGTGCTCCAGTTTCAACCCACGCGTAAACACGAATTAATTGGCCGACAATACCTTAATACATAGAGGACCGCAGAGCTCGGGAAATTGTTGACAACGGCTCACCGCGTGGCTACTTTCCTGCTCGTGTGTGGTTCCTACTCATCCTGCTGCTCGCGCCTCCCAGTCGTTCTCTCCGTTGGCATCGTCTTCATGACACTTTTAGTGTCGCTGCTCTCTATGGGAACGGGGCGGACATGGGTGCTCACCCGTCCAAGCACCACCAGGCGTGCGAGACGAGCGAGGTGAGGTTTGGTCAATGCCCCCCCCCCCACCACGAACGACAATGAAGTGAGGAAGCCTTTTTCATACACCATCTGGATTGACAGTGCTCATACATTTACATTTTTACACTTGGATGCGGTTCAAAGTCATGGAAAGGCTGTTCAAAGTCATACAAGTTCAACGTCCGCGTGATATAAAATGTGACATTACTTCAACATGTATGACTCTTACAACGCATACAGCAAACTCAAATCTCGTCGTTGCGAACATAAACACCTCTGTAAAAGTAGCAACGATTAGAAAAAAGCACACGTTTGAAAATGTGTGTAAATGATTACCAACAAGGCTGTTACATTCATACTTCTTAGCGATGTGGCCACGGCACTGCGTGTTCTTGCTTTAGATTCACAGCTCGTGGCCGGTGCGTCTTGCTGACGTGTGACTTGGTACGTTGCCAGATGTGTGAACACGATCTAGGCATCTATTTGACGATTCGAATTTGATTCTTAACACAGATTTTAGCAGCTAATATTAAGAATACAAAAGATATAAAGCAATGGTTAGGACACGTACTGATCGGGCAAAATTTGCGTCGTGAAACCCTCCACCATCCAACACGCCCAAACAAACGAGATAGTCACGTGGTGGAGAAGCTCTCCCACCGGTGAGTTGAAGAATCCTCACAGCCAGATGAAGCAATTCTTACACTCACTAAACACATTGTTCAATCACTTTTCATTTGGACGCGTGGTGTGTCATGGGCTCTCACGACCCGTGCTGCCACAAACAGGGCTCGCCGCAATCTCTACGTGTCAGTCAGCTCGAGATTGCCGTGAGTCACGTGACTTTGTGCGGCCACTCCCGCTGTGAACCCCGACTCCGCTCCGTGTACTCCCTGCCACTGTGTGCACGAGGCCTTCGTGTCGCCTCGTCCTGCCTCTCCTCATCTCTCCTGACCCCTTTGCTCCCGTTTCTCCATTCCTTCTCCCTCCTTTTTCTCGAATCCCTCATCCCCATTGCTTTTCTCTTTGCGTGCATTGTATCCTTTACTCGCCTGGCCGTGGTGGTACCAAGGGTGCAAAGTTGCTGGTTGACGACTATAACAACAAAATAATCGATTCAGAATCAAATCGTCACAGATAATATAATCACAACTCTAGATTAAAAAGCATTTCTGTATAACTGCTTTACGTTTAGTTTGTTGTCCTTACCCGCTCCTCCGATGAATTATCATGGTTGACTACAGACTGTGCGAAACAAGTTCAACATCCATACAAATTCCAGTGCATTTCAAAGTCAAAGTGATCTGCGGCTGAAATGAGCATCGAGGCATTGGTGCTCATCTCCTGTCTACACCCCCCCCCCCCGAGGCAATGGTGGAAATTCCACATTCAAATGGCGGGGACGAGTTCATCCATCATAGGACAACGATTGTGGACTTTCAGTGCTGTACTCGTTTTATCGACCTTGGAGAGAGGAATGATGGGCTGAGCCAACCGCTCAGCTACGATTTGAACTCGAAACGTCCTGATTGCGAGCCCCCACTCTGCCGCTGCTCGACTCTTCTCCTGGATTTGTATTTGGAACTTTAAAAGGTTTGCGATGTAAGTCGTGTCATGAGTTTCTGTGGTTTGACGAGAAAGAGACCTGTTTATTAAATTATGTGATAATAAGAATAAAGCATTTTTTCAAGCCGATTACCAGTCGACTGCTGGATGATGTCCTGCCATGTCTGTCATTGGAAGCTGTTTGACCATACTTCACCACGCTGGTCAAAGTGGGTAGTTGAAGAAGGGGGGAGCTCATGGTCACACCGCTTCACGGCATCATTTTAACCGACGAGCACGGTTGGCTACGTACGGTGCGAAATAAATTCCACATATATACATGCTGCACGCAATTATTCACCGGGGGAAAGCCTTGCTGGAGTCTCAAGAAGAGTGTTTGGGAGGGTTCTGCTTTGGGATCCAGGAACCACAGAGCCCAGATCTCGCAGAGGAATCGTGGGGGGCGCTTTTCAAAAAGACGCTATCCATTATCCAGCAGCTATTTGATTACAGATCATTAATGAGACCGGCAGGCCCCCGTGCGTGTGCCAGTCTGCTCAGATCGCAGATAATGAGGCTTTTAGTGTTCTGCGATTATACAATTGTTGATTTTATTACTTCTCTTCCCAGTGTCGCGGATTCGATGATAAGCGTGTCGTGGCGTCAATAAATATTGCCCCATCAGCTGGTGGTGCGAAGCTGTGCAGATCATTACTATTATTGCGTTCACGTGCGTAATCACATCACGCTGCATTCTGCATTTTGTTGGATCGTGTTGCACTGCTGGGAGATTCAGCTGTTGTCGAGCGGCCCCCTCCTCATCGTCTTCCTCGTCAGGCCCCGAGTCATCTCTGGAACCAGACGAGGTGCACGTCACTTCTCTGTCGCAACTCCGGTCGTCTGTAATCCACTCCCTCCTCCCTCTTCCCTCCTGCTCTGTCACTGAGACGCACATCGGCATCGGTGTCGAACTTGTCAGAATCTCAAGATTTCTCTCGCATATGAATTTGTTTTCCAGCGCCTATGAATGTTCTTTTAAAGTTCTCGCTGTGCGCATTGTCAATGTGATGCGTTTCTCCCCTGCTTTAAACCCAGGTGCGTAACTTGCGGGACTGAAGTCCGTGGATTCCCTGTACCCCGCCCCCTTGCAGCGCGGTTGTGTTCTGTACCAGGCTCCTATTTAAATAATAAAATATAGAATTTAAAAAAATGTTATGCATGGCGCTAGCTATTAAACAAGTGCAGCGCTGCTGCGCTGGCCTGGTGCTCCTGTGGTTCGCTCGGATGGCTCCAGCTGCTGCTCGATGATTCGGCGTCTCCGTGAGTCTCTCGACACCGAGGTCCGGCAGGAGTCACGCGGCGTGACGATGACGTCTGTGGCAGTCGGCCACGTGACCATTCATTCTCTCATCTCGAGTTATTTTTTTACTTCACCAGGTCAAGGCCCACTGGGCTTTATCAATATTTCTCTGAAGCGACCTGGCCACAGATGACAGCTCTACGACGTGGCTATCATGTGGAACTTCATCACAGCCAAATAATTTCAGTGCATTTTTCTAAATGTGGAGGGAAAACCCGGAGGATCCAGAGAAAAGTTCACACGACCACGGGGAGAACATTCAAACTCCAAATATACAGGCGTCAGTGTCGGGATCGAACCCACAACCTCCTGTATACGAGGCGAGGTAGTTAACATCTCCTAGCCACCGTGGCGATTTGGGTCTCGGATTCAACTCTCCAGCGGCTGTGGGAGTCGCAGTCGAAGTGTTTGCTCTCTGTGGAGGTACAAAGCTCGCTGCCAATGTATCGACGAATGATCTGTTTACATTTGCAGTACACGCTGGAAATAAGCACATTTTAAAAAATCGACTCAGCCTCAAACGAGTAACTGCTGTGGTGTGTGGACATCGCCACTGGAGAGACAAAGGCGGCCGCGCGTGGTGGATCGAAGTCCTGGGCGAAGCCGGGTAGTACAGCTAGTTTAGATATAAGCACAGCTGACCTTGCTGGCAAGCCGTATGCTTACATCCACATTTTATTCATATACACAACGTATCCGAGTTGAAAACAACCGACTTGGACACACACGACTGGATGCAGTATCACGAAGGGGAGACTCGACGACGATGGTGATGCGTCATCGTCATCACCGTCATCATCATCGTCATCACCGTCATCATCATCGTCATCACCGTCATCATCATCATCGTCGTCATCGTCGTCATCATCGAACTTGCCGACCAAGGGGCTCAGCGGCATAGCGAGCGGCTCGCCATCGGAAGGTTGCGAGTTCAAATCCTGGTTGGGGGGGGGGATTGATTTGAATATGTATCAGCCCATCATCCCTTTGAGGTCGATAAAATCCAGCGACACTTTGTGGGGAAGTCAACATTGGCATGTGGAGAGACTCGCGCACGCCATAGGAATATGGAATATCCACCACTTGCTATAAAAATCAGACAAGAACAAATCGGCTCAGCGTCCATTTGAGTTGGAAAATACTTCGACTTGAGTTTTGTTTTACTTTCGCTGCAATGCCTGACAACAAACGCGACTCAATTGTCCAATAAAACTAAATGTTCTCTATTGTTGCACCAACCGAGTTTCCCTCCAGCCCCCCCCAACACCCCCTGGGGGCTGCTGGCTAATACGTGTCCATTAACAAAGAGCGGCAGCTTGTGGGACTTTCACGGCCAGTGATCCGTGACGTGAGCGTCAGATGCAGCGCAGAGCGTCGGTGATGAGGCCCCCTCGTTGTGGGATGGCGACGGGCGTGGTGAGGGTTCAGTCTGTGATGTTTGTAATTGTATATATATTCCAATGTTTACCGCGAGTGACACAACACGCGGGAACGCGCGCGTTGAAAGTCCGCGGTTCGCCTCCGTCGCCTTGGCGTCGTCCTTGGTTTGTCCGTCCCTCAGTCCCCTGCTGCTGCTACTGCCGCTGCTGCTGCCGCTGATGCTGCTGCTACTGCCGCTGCTGCTGCTGCCGCTGCTGCTGCTGAGACCATTCGAGGAAGCGAAGGCACCTGGCCAGCACACCCAGAGTCTCTACGAGAAGGGTTACCCTATATATACACACATCTCTCTCTCTCTCTCTGTGTACATCTACTTTGCAAAGTGCTTGGGAAAAGCAATGTCGTGAGTTACTCCTGCGATAATAAGAAAATAACAACGATATCTTAGAAACGCCGGGTTTGATTTGTAATTATTATTATTATTCGCTGTTATCATAGTTCCTCGTTTTATTGGAATTTCGAGAGGAGTCATTGCTATTGTTATTATAATTTTTCTATTTCGCTGAGATTGTATCTATAATTATGAGTGTAGTTTTATTTATGTACAGCGCGTTGAAATACTTCAATATGAAAGCAAATGACAACTGGCCAAATATCATCGAAGGCAAGGGTCGACTGGAGGCTCTGGAAGTTCGTGGAGAGGCTCTCCGAGAGGAATGGCTGCGATGCGTGGACTGCTCGTCGATTTATTTATTCGCTGTATGCAGTGGCGCAGGCTTAACTCGGCGGGTCAAATAGACATCGATGAAGTTCGCTGGGCTGCATAGGCGGCCAAAGCAGATGGATAGCAGTACAGCGCAGGGAATGGATCCATCCCCATCTTTGTGGGGCTTTTTGAGCATTTTATTGCCGTGAATGTGTGTGGGTTTCACTCCAGCTATCCCGGTTTCTTCCCACCTGAAGCCAAACTCTGATCATTATTGGAATTGAATTGGGAGACACACGCGATTGGATGCGCGTGCCACGAGGGGGAGACTCGATTTCAACAACGATGTTGATGCATCGTCGTACTAGTTTGAAAACACATTTCTTTAAACTGCTTCTTGTGTTTAGTTTGTTGTCCTTCCCCTGCACCTCCGGTTAGTACGGTTGGATACGTGCGGTGCGACACAAGTGCAACGTGCACGTACACACATCGATACGATCCAACCAGGCAGATCAACGGTAGAACGAGCGGCTCGCGAATTGGCAAAATATTTCAGTGCAGGATCCTCCTGATAAATAAAGTATGTGTTGAGAGTTCGCTTGGCAAACAACTGAGATTTTGTTGCAATGTTTCGGACATCTAATTATAAAACGGCGATTCAGTGAATGTGATTTGGGCTTCATCGTTCCCAGAGTGCAGGGCGATCGTCACGAAGGAAGCCGCTGCGGTGCTTCACAGCAGGAGGTGATGTCTGTTGAACTTATTTCGCACCGTACGTAGCCAACCGTGCTAATCGGAGGTGCGGGTAAGGACAACAACCTTAGCATAAACATCAAGCATAAAGACATTATCCATAATACAGGTTTTTGGGTTAGATCGCGTAAATATACAGTAGTAAGGTTCGTCACGTAAACAGAACATGCCAATTCGTTACTAGTACAGCACAACGGTGTGTATGAGAGTAAAGCCACAACGTGACAAACCTTACTAATTGGCTGTGTCGGGTGGTGGCGGGTTTAACGACACATTCATATATTTAAGCGATCTAACCTGAAAAAAACCTGTATTATGGATGATATTGGTCGCGAAAGCCTACGTGTATAAAGAAATTAGTTTTCAATGTCGATTATTTACAAGTGCATAGTTCCAGTGGCTTCCTAATATCGTAAGGAAGAGCGTTCCAGATGGCCGCAAAAGTGCATCTGAAAGCGTGCAATGCAGTGACCATCTTTGTTCGATGGCGAGCCTAAAAGCCACTGCGAGGATGACCGGAGTTTGTGTGATGCTTTATGCTCCTGGACCAGATTAGCAAGGCATTGTGGTTCATTTGTGGCAAGCACTTTGTGTGTAATCAGTGCGACCTTATAATGTATTGACGCTATGTGTGGAATCCAGATTGAGTGTTTTTAGGTGAATTTTTGAAATGTGACAAATTTAGACCATAACGCGGGCACACAATGGCCGACTCGTTTACAGTGACGTCACGGGATGTTCAAGGCGCTCAGCAGACGGAGCGCAGTCGTCTCCAGCGAGTGCTCGCCGCCGTGGGCCCAGTGACGGACTGAGAGATCAGCGCAAACCGGACCAGGCATTGACAAACACGCCGGGCCCAGATTGCCGTGCGATCCCCTTGGCCCATTTGGGCCGGTCCAAAAACAAATGGAACGGTGAGGAAACATGTTTGGGGCTGCCGACTATCGGACTCAATGCCAACTGAGAGCATAAATAAGCAACGAAGCTCTCGCAATGGACCGACCCGCCGTGAATTGCCCGGACTGCTGCCCTACGGCCAGTGCCCTTTGACCAGTCCGGGATGTTGGTGGGTCACGTCACCGCCCCCATTGACCCCGCGAGCCGCACGGCGTAACCGTGGAAGCTGACGCGCTCGACTCGAGGGTCTCCCAGGCAACAGAGGCGATGGCTGTGGCTGTGCCGCTTTGCTCTGCGCATCGCTCGTCGACGCACATCCCTCGCCGGCTTTGAAACGTGACCAGAGAAGCGTGTTGCGTCATGCACCCCATTAACGAGTGGGTCAATCATGAAGTCATTAGGATACCGTCTGACATCAGCGGCCCCATGTGCGATGTGAGGCTCCACACAGACAAAGATCCCCCATACAGCCCTTCAACAGACTGCTGGAGGCAAGTGCTGTTAGAACCCACGCAGGCAGCCACGGGCGCACAAAGTGGCGCGTGTCCAGCACCACGCTCGGCCCACTCTGCCCCCCCCCCCGCCCCCGGTGCTGATGCTTGCACACTGTGCCAGTAACTACTTTCTCAGGGGAAGCCGAGGACCGACCTGGTTTTCCAGCTCGACCTATAGGGGGAAGCTCAGGACCGGTTCAGACATTCGTCACTCTTATTGGTCATGAGCGAGAATCAATTGAAGGTTGCTAGGTGCGTAGCGCAGTGGGCTGAAGGCTGCGCCACTGCTCGCCACTACAAAGACGAACACAACGTTCCTTCTCATAGCCTGAACAGGCCGTTTGAGCAAGTGCTATTAGCGAGCACATATGAAGGCCAGCACGGTACACGAGGAGGTGGGTGGTTAGCACCACGCACGACCGCCTTTGTCTCCCTAGTGGCGATGTTTAGACACCGCACCAGGTACTTATTTGGGAGGCCCATGTCCGGTTAAAAGAATTGTCACTGGTGTTGGCCGTGAGCGGGAATCAAATGTAGGCCGTTAGGTGCGTAGCGCAATGCGCTAACACCCGCACCACAGCTCCCCACGACTAGAGGCTGCTAAGACAAAGCCCCCCCTCATCGCCTGAACAGACTTTTGGGGCAAGTGCTGTTAGCGAGCACACACACACAGCTATGGCTATGAACACACATCATCTCAGCCTAATGCACTATTCATCGTTTTGCATCCATAATTTACAGGGCACTGTACGCAGTCGATGTACACTTAAATTATAAATATCACACACGGACGGACGGACGGATTTATTTTCCCACGAATGAGATGTAATGCATTGTGGGGGCGGGGGGGTACTTCACAGCACAATCGTTTGAAATGAACACATTTTCTATTTCTACATATTTTTATTTTACCAGGTAAGGCTCAATGAGCTATGTAGTTCTTTTTCAGAAGCGACCTGGCCACAAATGATAACTCAACGATATTGATTATGGTGTGTAAATATATAGCAGCAAAATTCTAAATGCAGAGGGAAAACCCGGACGACTCGGAGAAAAATCCACGCGACCACGGGAAGAGAGACACGCAAACTCCGAATATACAGCAGGCGTCAGGGTCTGGCTCAAACCCACGACCTCCTGTATACCAAGCGAGGTAGTGAACAGCTGCTGCTGCTGCGTTGGCAGTGGTGCACAATCACAATTAACAACAACAAACTTAACACATTCATAAAAAAAAAACTTTCGCCAAAAATAGGATAATATTATATAATAGGCGACGTTTTGGGCAATGGTCCTTCTGCAGGGCACGCTCCGTGTGCACAACGAAAGCCTGCGGCGCCCACGGCTCACGCCGAGCATTGAGTGCACCACCCCACCCCCTCTCGCTACTGCAGAGACAGTCCGTCCGTCCGTCTGTTACAGCACGATAGACAGATGGATACCGCAGCAGCAGATCCGTCAGCGTGTCCGTGTGTGAGAAGTCAGTCGAAGGGAGTGTGTGAGTGTGTGAGTGAGTGTGTGAGTGAGAGTGAGTGTGAGTGAGAGTGAGTGTGAGTGTGTGTGAGTGTGTGTGTGTGAGTGAGTGAGAGTGTGAGTGAGTGAGAGTGTGTGTGAGTGAGAGTGTGTGTGAGTGAGAGTGTGTGTGAGTGGTGTTGTAGCGATGAGTGCGCTTCGCTAACCGCTAAGGCAGCTGCTGCGTTGGGCAATGGTCGGGCGTGGTGCCGGCCACCCACCCCCTCGTGTGCCTTGTCGGCCTTCATAAGGTGCTCGCTAACAGCCCTTGCCCCAACAGTCTGTGCAGGTTATATACGGGGGATTTTTGTCTTTGTTGTTGCAGTCAGTAGAACCACAGTGGTTTCGAATACTTCACGTGGCCTCGTAGTGCACCTTGCCCAGCACGAGCGCCGTGGTGACGTCATTGTTGTTGCTATTGTTTTTGTTGTCAGCGCAACATGTGCAACATCGCCATTGCCCACACTATAAGCATTTAAACGGGGGGGGGGGGAGCTGATCCCCATTCAGTCCCATCTGGGTACCGGACAATTGGTCAGTGACCTGCAGAACGGCATCATCGTTGTCGTGGTCGCTCCCGATCTCTGTGCGCAGTGCAGCGTGGATTTATTGCGCTCGCAGGGTCGCCGTGTCCGATTGAAGCCTCGTGCCGCTCGATGAGTCACTCGGCTGCGACGTCGCATCAATTCTCAAGGACGGCCATACAGGCACCCCCCATGCGTCAACATTAAGTGCACGGTTTTCTTGCTTTACGGTCGGTGCTTGCGAGCGTATATTTAGTTCATGCTGGGCATGGTGGAAATAGAATATTGATCGTCATAAAAGCTTTCTCCTATCGATAACATTCTTTGCGTTTCTAATATGTTTCAGAAACGCTGTTGCTTTGTATGTACTGTATATTGGCACCGTACATAGCCAACCGTGCTAATCGGAAATGCGGGGGAAGGACAACAAACTAAACACAAAAGCAGTTCTCAATACAAAAGCAGTGCGACGTTTGGTGCTTGCTAGCGGATATTTAGTTCATGCTGGGTATGATGGAAATATAATATTGATCATATCTTAAAGGCTGTTGGTTGGTCTATAGACGGCTGATTGTCCGGTGACTAGAATTCGTAAATTTTAACTTTTTACCCGTGGCACACCACGGGCCGGGGAGTAGTCAAGGATAGAATGCATGCGGAAAAAGAGATGAAATTAATGAAAAAGGATGGAAAAATTACGAAAAAACAGGAGCAAAGAGCCAGGGAAGGAGAGGATCAGGAGTAAGAGGCTACACACCCCCACTTAAAACTCTGATGCACGGTGCAGGGTCTGTTTTAACCATGGATTTAATTAGGGATTTTTTTCTTATCGCTTTTGGGGGGAAAAAACGCTCTCAGTGAGCGACCATGTAACTCAGACAATGTCCAGGATCTTATTAGTTGATGTCAAAAGTTCGTTGAGCTTTTTAAAAAGAATTAGAATTGACTATCGGAATTTGTATTCTGTAAAGTAAACATTTGCAATGTGCTGTATATCATTCACAACACATTACTTGTGCAAACAATACTGGAGGTTGTAATTCCATACGCATAAATAGCATTATCTTCGCACACAGATAACACTGGTACATACTGAGAATATGAAATCAACAGTGGCTTTCCGATGAAACACACATTGTTATGGGAGTGCTGCCTCCCTCGCTTGCGCGGGTTTTCTCTAAATACTCCGGATTCCTCCCCCACACATGTAGAAACCAACACCTCAATACAATGTTCTTCACTCATTCTCACAGGGGGGCCTCTTTGGCAGCAAGATTATGGGGGGTGTTTTCACTTGTTGCGTACTGTCGTAGGCCGCATGTCCGGGGTGTGCACAAAAGGCCACCAGGGGTCGCCAGTGGCCCACGGGCCTTGCAATGAAGAGCACTTTTCGATTTAAAGCTTTCGTGACTGCAGGGATTCATCTTCTTGGTTCTTTCGACGTGACTTTACCGAACGAAGCAAGAAGAAGAGCACGTTCTTAACGTAGAGGACCACCGAGTGTGGACAATCGTTGGTAGCACCGGCACACGTCGCACGGCTGCTGCTGACTTCTGTGATTGCTCCTCCAGGCGCATCTAAGTCGTCCTCTCTCTCTCTCCCTACGAGAGGGTGAGCGAGAGGGGGGGGGGCACATAAAGCAAAGCATTGGAAAAAAAACGAAATGATGAACGAAGCAAAGTGCCGGCTACACCGAGCATCTTCTTGTTTCCTCTGATCGTCAAAAAGAGAGCGAACACTGGGCTGCTGTGACGAAGAGCTACAAGTTGACATCGTTATTAATATTGGTGGGAATTTCAGTCACAAAGGTAGGTTTCAAGATTGAGCTGCAGCATTTTAGTGAAAAAAAATAGAATAACAATTATTTATTTGCAGACAGTTTTCAATCCACTGCTGGATAAAGACTCAAGTCATGCCAGTCACTGGGGTTGTTTAATAATTTTCACCACCTTGGACAATGTGGATTGGTGAAAGAGAGGGGGGTTTGGGCGCTTAGGGTGAATACATTGCTCGTTTGTCACTCAGCACTGAATATAGCCATCGCCCGGAGTCGAACTCAGTTGCCCAGGTGCATCGTGCAATGCGTGAAGCACCGAGCCACAGTTCCTAGCCGGTGGTAATAATCACGAATCACGTCTCTGTGCCCAGCTGCACCCCCCGCTAATTTGGAATGTAACCTCCGATGACCCAAGACAACATAAGTTACTCGGCCTGGCTTGTGTCCGGGTTCTGCGTGCGTGCGTCTTTGTGCTCACGGTGGTCAACTTGTAGGGAGCGCTCGTGCAGCGGCTAGTGCAGTGGCTAGTGCAGCGGCTAGTGCAGCGGCTAGTGCAGCGGCTCGTGCAGCGGCTAGTGCGTAGCACTACCAACCCGGCGACCCGGCCTCGATGTCCGCTTGTGGCCAACACCAGTGACAATTATCTGAACCAGTCCTGGGCCTCCTCTAGGTCGACTCAGCCTCAAATAAGTACCTGGTGCGGTATGTAAACATTGCCATTGGGGAGACAAAGGCGGCCATCCACCCATTATCTGCCGTGTCCGGGATTCAAAGGCTATATAGGAGATTTTTTTATTTGCATTTCTTCATCACGGAGAGTCGTGGCGCAGGTTTAGCGCTCATCTGGTGCTACGAATCCAACAGCCTGGGTTCGATTCCTAACCATGGATATCACTTTACGTCGAGGGTGGTTAAAATTGTGTTTTTACGTTTCCAATGATTGCATGAAAAACCGGTTAAAACCGGTTACCGATTAGCCGTACGTATACAAATGTCTACAGCAGCAAACACAACGCATTTGGATTTTTTACCGAGAGACGAAGGAGCTGCCACGGTGGCGGAGTGATGGTGTGCACTGACGTCTGCTTTATTGAGGACAACATGGGCACAATCAACCAACACTGTCCATTCATACAGGAGGCGTGCGCATCGGCCTGTCGATGTTCTGATGCGCTTGATGGTTCCTTCCGCAGTGTCTGCGAGAAGGAATGTCAAAGACAGGAGGTGCAATGATGTTTGGGTCTCTGATGAGATGTTTATGCTGCTCTGTTCGCCAGCGTTCTTCCGGATCTGGGTGCGAGATTCTAGGATGGTGACCGCAGCGGCGCGATCCCAGAAGGGGGATCGGGACTTTAGTCGGTGGCGAGGTGACATCGTTGAGGTCTTGGTTGACCGGTAGGTGGTTGTGGTTGGCAAGCAAACGTGTAAAGTCCCTTGCAATTTGCGGATATTTGGTGACAGAATGTTCACCAGAACAAGGATCCAGGGGATTGGTGTCGGTTTTAGTGTTCCAGTTATGATGTGCATTGCGTTATTTAATTGTGCATCTATCAGTGTGATCAACTTATGAAGTGTGCGTGACTCACTTGCGGCGTAATCGTATTTCTACTCGTGGGACATGCAAGTGCATCGTAAAACCGACACTTAATATCGGGGATCACTCGGCGCCATTTCAGAGGAGATGCGTCCAACGAGTCAAGTTGTATCATTTACACCCCAAATTCATCGACATATATGCACCGACAACAGCGAATCATCATCATCATCCTTGGGGTCAAGTGGTCTGACTTGGTCATTGCTGTCACCGTGACATCCCGCGCTGACCTCCCCAACACACAGGACCTCATCCAACTCTGCCGTCTGGGTCTCTTCGGGCACGCCGCCGCGTTTTCAACCGGACATTCGGGCTCGCCTCGTCCTGTGGTTGAGAGTGAATTTAAAAGACATTCAGCCGAACCTGTAAGATCCCAACAACAACAAGCTACATATATAAGGACTCACACGACCTGTATCGCCAGATAGTTTCTTTTATTTGTAGAATGTATCATGCGTCTGCAACATGGCACTCCTTACAGTCATATATACAAGAAGTATTCATCCGTTCATCCTGTCCTGCCACAACTCATTTGCGTAATCACGTGCGCATATCTTTGCGGCATTGTGAGAGACATTGCGAGAGACGTCGCGTCCCCCGTAAGGAGATGGCGTCGTCTGCGTTGTGTCGCGCGTTCCCGTGATGAACGGCGTCAAATCCATCAGCGGCGGCCGGGCAGTCTCGCAACGCCTCTCCGTCGGCAGTTTAACTTTGCGGCAGGGATGAGGGCATTCATTAGGCTGATCATTTTCATCCCCGTGTCCCACATCAGTTATTCCTGTCTCCGCCCAGCTGCTCGCCAGACAGACTCGCCGAAAGCTCATTCGGTGGCATGCGAAGCTCAGCAGCAGCAATTTCTGACGTGCTGCCCTTGTGTCGAGCCCTGTTGCTGATGTCGTAATTTACAGTCACATCGAGTGTACTCGTTAACTATCAGAATAACGAAAAGGATCATTTCAACTTGTAATACGCCACACAGCGTCTGCTCGCTCTCGAAGAGAGAATGACTGGCTCAGAGGCGCTGACTGGCTCAGAGGCGCGAGAAGAAACCACAGACGAGCCGCAAGGCAGCAGCAGCAGCAGCGGTAAGCCGGCGCCAACAATTGCCCAAGCTCTGTGGTCCCTTATATGTTTTAAGAGGTCACCGGCGAATTACGGTGTGTTTACATGTGCGAGGAAACCAGAGCTTGCGGAGAAGACGCACGCACGTGAGGGGGAAACACTCTATCCCATACGAGAATGGGCAGATGACATTAGTCCACAGTTTGCTGTATCGCCTTCGTCTGGAAAGCCAGGGTACAGCAGATCCTCGACGCCCATGGAAAGGGAGTTTCGCAACATCGGTGTGGTGGTCCGCCAACCCTCGCTGCTGCCTCCACGATGCTGGCATACCGGCTACATGGGAAAGCACACTTATTTGAAGATGTTAATCAATACAAAGTCATATGTTCGGAGCATTGTTGCATCATACGATTGTCATAGATGGCCAAGGATTAGGGAGGCCTTCATCCAGCAGTGGATAATTTAAATAATGATGATGATTATAATAATGTTTGTACAATATTCTTATTGTTGAATTAAAAAAGGATTTCAATATTTTAAAGGTCTCAGTATGCCCATTAAAGTAATGTTAACATATTCCTTTTAAGACGTATATAGGAATTTGCTGGCAATGACTACCCGATTAAACCAAAATTATTTTTTGCGGAATGAAATGTACTTTGTGTGTTAATAAACAAATGCTCCGAACGTTGAAGCGGACACGGCTCCTCGCTGTCACTGCGATATCTCCGTTATTTACACGTCCCCTGTCACCCCCCGCTCTTCCCAGAAAAAATAATTGAAAAGCCAGAGCGCATATTGGCGATCCATCATTTGTTCCTTTTACAGCCAGGCCAGGGAAAATCAAATCCCATCAGTGAGCGTCTTTTCTTTCCTCAGCATAATAAAATAAAAAGTATCGTTTAAAAAACCTGACAAATTTAAACGACCTCTTGTGTCACTGTATCCTTGACAGCCAGTCCTGGCTTATTTAGGACACGAATTCGATCATTAATAAAAACACCCCGACGTAACCCCGACGTAAGACGGCGTACGAGGTGAATATTAAGGTAATGAACAAAGGCGTGCGGGCGGTGAGTTATCGCATCCGTGCACGGCTCCCCCGGGTGCAGTGCAAACCATCCCAGCCTCCGGCGCGTGACGGAAGCGCTTTTAACACGGGTCAGGGGTCCCCAGCTGCGGCCAGCTCATGGGTCTCGGCGCGCATTTCAACGGTGCCGCGTGGCTCCAACCCGGTCACCTCCATGCAGGACCCAGAATATCAGAATATGTATCTCTACTAGAGGAATCCGATGAGCCATAACGGCCTTTTTCACAAATTTCCTGCAGGGGCGGGTCAGTATAGTAAAGAAGATTTGTTGCACTGAGATGTGAACGGATAACAAAGAAGACAATGTGAATATAATGGCCTATATATCGAAAAGTATAAATAGGCCAAATAGGCCAAGGGGCTGCCCTGCAACTGCTTGGTGACACCACGTCTGACGGACGGGGCCTCCGCCACTAGAGATAATTCCAGAGAACGCCCCCCCAGTAGAGGGTAATGGGCCTACTCTTTCACGGTGACCAGCCGCACGCGACCTGCCAATAAACTAGCCGTGCCAAACCCATTTACAGTGTTGGGTAGACAGTGGCGGTGAGGAATTTAATAATTAATTGTCAATAATTTGTATTACTGTTTACTTATTTATTTACCTATCCAGGAGACTCACACTGAGTTGTATGAATCTTTTTCAGGGGGGTCTTGCCGCATCGGGTTTTTATTTTAAGATGTTTTCAGCCAATTAATGATGAGTTGTGTCAATTTGAAACGTGAGACAAAACCGGACCGTCCGGAGAAAACCCACGCACGCAAGGGGGCAACACTCTATCCCGGTACAGATGGAAACAGATTGAGTCCACTTGCTGTACTGCCGTCTCCTGGCGAACTAGGGTATGGCACGTCCTTCCTCGACAACACCCACGGGACGGGAGTTTCACCAAATCTAAAGCGAAGCTAAACAAATGGTTTACCAGCTAAGCCCGCCTGAGATAAACAGCTCTTTACACACTCTTATTGAACTTGCCTTGTCTGTTTATATTCTTTAACACGTTCCTTCGGAATGGGAAGGTAGGAACTTGGTTGGACAGCGCATTCGTGCACGACAGACAGACAAATAATCCCTGGTGGGCAGTGTGGAACCTGTTGTTCCTACCTGTATGTATAAAAGATAACTTGACTTTAGGTAGCCAGGCAGACAGCCCCCTTAACAATCGACCCCCCCC
>CM025638.2:1087019-1105705 GCA_014621495.2 Entosphenus tridentatus
CCCCCCCCCCCCTCAGGCCCCTTTCATGACTCCCCCCTTCCTTAGGCCCCTCCCCTGACCCTCCTCCCTTAGGCACCTCCCCTCTCCGTACCCGGCAGTAGGTCTCCACCAATCAAAGAGCTGTTTGTAAGGTCTCCACCAATCAAAGAGCTGTGTGTATTATATATTTATTTATGTACGACAGACAGTCAGACAGACAGCTAAATAATCCCTGGTGGGCAGTGTGGAACATTGTTCCTCCCTGTAAAATATTTGACGCTTAATATCTTCGGATCTACGAAGTCCAACGAGCTGACATTTTCGTCTCTCGTGACAATTCAAGATTTAATTTTAAAAAAACTCATCCAGGTCTAGCCGATCTTGGGCTATTCGTGTTTTATCTTAAATGTAATCATTGATAATCATTTTTTCTGCCGCCCCCCCCGCCCCTTAAATCGCGAATACCGTATGTACATACATACATCTTGTTTTGGTTGCCGAACGAATATATTATAAGGTCATACTCATTACACACAAAGTGCATGCCACAAATTACCACATGTCTTTACTGATCTCATCAAGGAGCATAAACCATCACACAAACTCCGGTCATCCTCGCAGTGGCTTTTGGATAACTTTTGGCTAACTTTTGGCTAACCAGCCGCCCTGGAACGCTTTTCCTTCTGATGTTAGGAAGCCACTGGAGCTATGGAATTTTAAATCTCGATTGAAAACGATATTTTTTCAAACTCCTTTTTGTGTTTAGTTTGTCACCCTTCTCCCGCACCTCCAATGAGCACCGTTGGCTACGTACGGTGGTGAAAGAAGTTCATCACACACACACATCTGGCTGCAGTCACAGGCGCACTGAACTCATTCTCACCCTGCGTAACTGATCGATGCAGCTGCTGCCCCCCCGTCCCTCCGCCCCCGTGAACTCATTAGCTGGGTGCTCGTCGCCATTATTTTTAGCAGAGCACCCTCCGCATTGCCACGACGCGTGGGAGGGCAGTGGCCCCTTCAACTTATTGCTTTGAGGTCCCATCCAACACAAAGTGGCCTGGGAGTCTGCGTGCCCTTAATGAGTTCGCCATTCTTCTGTTTTGTTTTGGTATCTCCCACAAATTCACTTTGAAAAGATGCAGAATTGCTTGGCCAATTAAAATTCCGGCCCAGCGGAAAGTCATGTCGTGGGTTTTGTGAGCAATCAAATCTTCAATTTGGTTAACATTCTTCTCTCGTGCGCTATGAACCCGGCGACCCGAGTTCGATTCCCGCTCACGGCCGCCAATACCGGTGACAATTATCTGAATTAGTCCTGGGCCTCCCCTCGGGCGACTCAGCCTCAAATGGGTACCTAGTGTGCTGTGTAAACATCGCCACTATGGAGAGAAAGGCGATTGGGTGTGGTGATGGACACCCACCCCCTTGTGTGCCATTCCTGCTAACAGCACTTGACCGAAATGTCAGTTACGGATATACGGAGAGTCTTTGTTTTTGTCATTTGTGCTAAACGAGTAAGCGAAATGTGATTCACAACCACACAGACTTCGTGCGGTTGTGATGTACAGCTCTCCGCTGCATTTTAGGATTTGTACCACCGCTGTTCTGGGCGATGTCCAGGCGAATACGACACGGGCGATGTTGCCGATTGCTCTCTTGTCTCCTGCAGCTGCGTGTCAATTGAGCCTTCAAGGCGAAATTGGTCTCCGCGTTTCAGGCAATTAGTGGTGGGAGAGACCATGCCCCCCCCCCGTGTTCACCTCCCAGCGCTGCACTTTAGAAATAGGCCCGGGGGAATTTGGTTTCACTCTGCACCCAGCTGGCTCACATTGTCCCCAAGTGGCAGTCGACTGCAATTATCAACTTTAATTATTAACCACAGACATCTGCGGTACCATTTTCTTTGCCACTTTGCTTGAGCTGCACAAAACATTTTTCGGCCGATTTAAATTAACGTGAAGCGATCCCCTTGGTTAGAATCCACATATACCGAAGCGTGGTCATAAACTAATTAAATAAAATATTGCAAAATGCACAAAATAGCATGCGTGGAATTTCATTGAGAGGCAGAAAGAGAAACACTATGATGAGAGAACACGTTTAGTAAAGAGACGCGAGTGGTGCTTGGGCAGGACTCGTCACGGCGAGCAGGGGCGATGGACGATTGTCAGAAAAAGTGCTGGGAGTGGCAGCCGAGGCAAGTGATGCGTATGAGGGAGAACGCCCACCGCAGAGATGGAGTGATGAAATTAGCGTGTGTGCAGGTGACAGGTGGACCATTGCATCGCAGGATCATGATAGATGGCGGCTGATTGGGGAGGCATTCATCCAGCAGTGCATTGATTATGGATGATGATGATGACGATGACAATGTTAATTTAAATATATTATTGGCAACTTACCTAGATGCTTGAACATTGTATTTGTTTCGCCAAGTTG
The DNA here is from genome assembly GCA_014621495.2 of Entosphenus tridentatus. Classification (NCBI taxonomy): domain Eukaryota; kingdom Metazoa; phylum Chordata; class Hyperoartia; order Petromyzontiformes; family Petromyzontidae; genus Entosphenus; species Entosphenus tridentatus. The sequence continues at coordinate 1,089,441 of CM025638.2, forward strand.
GATTTGTTTTTCATCTGCCATCAAATCACTTCAGTGGCCCCTTTCATACGATGAAAGTCACCAGTAGCAGTTTGCCTTTTAGAAAATAATTTCATTCCTGCCCCCACCCCAACCTCGCTTCTCCACTCCACATCTATAAAAATAAAATCACAGTGCAAATAGAAAGGGCACAATGTCTAAATTAACCAGGACTGCTTCGATTGCACAGGGTCAATTCTACTAATAACGGTTCGTGCATTGATCATAATGAAATGAAACAAGTGACATGTCACTTACGAGAATGGTACAGACTAGGCTGTAGAACTGCGTGGGTTTCCCTGTCAAACATTACCTTATTATGAAAGCAAAACATTCCCCAGTGATTTGATTTGTCCGAAGCTTTTTTTGTTAGTTTTTTCGATGTAACAGCATTCTCAAGGGTGTGTAAGTTCTTCTTGCTGCAGGCCTATTTAGAACACGACGTGTTTCGTTTCATTTCCTGAGCGTATATCGTGTACGTGTTACGTTACAGCAGGCCTCCAACAAACGTTACAATATATGTTATATACAATGGTAACACACACGCACGCACGCACACCAAATCACGCCTGAATGAATCATAACCAATCTTAACATTCGACATGTACTAACCACGTGTTAGGGCCATGCTGCAAGATTCACCTCTGCCACAATTGCTACGAATGCCGATCACCAAGCTCGGTTATTTCTTAGGCTGTATAAAATGTTTCCTTACATGAGCGTCTGTGATAAGATTACTAACACTTTTGTTGATTTGTAAACAAGCACTTATTATTGTTTATACTGTTTGCAGTGAGAGGTTTCGAATAATAAGTTGTTGTTTGTGCTCCTCGTTTGTTTGTATGTTCCCTCCACCGAGCAGTGCCCTGTATCTGTCACCACTGCCCAAGTGCTGGACTGTTAGTCTACGGGTCTCTATGTAACTCTATGGATCTCTATGTAACTGTAACGATATATATAACTCTTGATTTCCATGTAGCTGTATGAATAACTATGTAACCCTTTGAATGTCTGTCTTATATGAATCTCTATACAACTATATGCATCTCTATGGAATTATATGGATCTCTATAGAACTATATGGATATCTATGCAACTCTATGGATATCTAGGCGACTCTATGGATCTCTATGTGACTCTATAGGTCTCTGTAACTTTATATAACTGCACTGTCCTGTTGTCATCCTTGTACCAGAGCAGCTTAGCGCCATGGGGCCTCACTGGCTGACATAATGAAGCCTGAGTCTGAATGCTAACAGTACCGGTTATGTGCACATGCGTATACAGTATGCGTGTAGTCCCTTTTGTCGATCCACTGCTGGATGAGGGCCTCCCGACACCGTGCAGATCATGGGGGGGCTATTTGTCCCAGAATCACTACGCAGTGCTGGTTGGTCAAGGCCGGTGAACGTCGATTGGGGCGCATCGAAATATTGTAAAATAATAGATTTTTCCTGCCCTCTGTTGCACAGTGACCTACAAATACATTCACCTGGTAAAATAATTGTTTTTAACTTCAGCTAACTTATGTTCAATTACAACGACGCTTTGAAATTATTACGTCATGTCCCCCTGAGCAGCCCAGAGCTCACAGAGCCCAGGGAGATGACATATCCTCGCTTGGTACACAGGAGGTCGTGGGGTCGATTCCGGACCCTGATGGTGCCTGTTGTATATCGAGAGTTTGCGTAATCCCTTTTCCCGTCGTGGTCACGTGGATATTTTTCCAGGTCCCTCTAGTTTTGCCTCCTCCCCCCCCCTCCACATTCAGAAACACATATTGAGGTTATTTGGCTGCTTCTATAAATTACCACGAGCGATGATGATGACATCAGCCACTTCGACGACCGATAATTTGTGTAATGAGCGACTTCCACGACACGTCGTGTAGAAGGTACTTCTTTTATTTCTCACACGGGCATAACACAGGCCTACCTTATCCGTCTTACTCCGAGTACAACACTTAGATATTAACATCTCTACTAGCTACACACAGCCGATCACTTGGCATGGTCCCACCGCCCTCACTCGGCTACGCCGCTGGCTGGCGGCGTGACGAGGATGGCGATGGAAACCCCGCAGGACAACAGAGAGAGATGATGGCGGGTGGCGACGCAGTCTGGACCCAAGAATCCACAGGTGAACCCCGAGCCCCGGTCCGCCCACCCTTATATCTCCCCAGGCGGGGCTAGGCTCCGCCTCTGGTCACGCCCTCTCGTGGAACCTTCCAGCAGGTTCCCGAAGCATCTTGGCCAACCCTGCCCATTACCTTTGCCCCAGATACCTCTCCCTTGCAGATTGGATGTGCTTCCCTTTCCCAGACAGCAGGTGTCATCATGTCATTATATTTGTGGCCAGGTCACTTCTGAATAAAAGCTACATGGGGGGGGGGCTTGTAAAATAAAGAAAGGTTTAGTGTTCAGATTGATTTTGCAAGGCATTAATCATCACCTGGAATTAAAAATATTTATATTTAATCCTCTAAGCCACTCGTTCACAGCACACGTCGCTTTGTTGTCACCGGAAAGTAACTGAAATAGTTTTTTCTTCTTGGTTCTTTCGGTTATTTTATTACTTCCCTTCTACGTGACTTTACCGAAAGAACCAAGAAGATGAATCCCTGCAGTCACGAAAGCTTTAAATCGAAAAATGAAATAGTTTTAATTGATTTTTTTTTATTAAAATATAGACTGTCTTTTTTATATAGTGGCTTCGGAATCTTGTCATGAGATGGGTTGTGCCCATTATGAATCCCTCTCAGAGTATTACAACCAATTAATAAAGTTGTCACGTGAGCCAATCGTGCCAATGTGTCCCTGCTTCAGCAGCACCTCCGGTGTTCTGGTTGGAGAGCAATTCACACGCATGTTAACAATTTTGTTCACGTGACAACTTTATTCATAGGTTGCGTCGGGTGGAGGAGGATGTATGACACACATTTTTGCTTTCTTGGCGATCTGACCCAAAAATGTCTTGTGAATCGAGCCAGAATTATTTGCTGTTACTCTCTCGGTGCATCGTGATGTCATCAGTAGCAGGAGCAGCAGCATCAGTCACTTACTTGATGATAATATATCCACTGCTGGATGGAGACGCCTCCAAGTTATTTGCAATCCCTCAGTTTTTTCCGAGGTGACAAATGAGCCAATCTCGATTTGAAGCTTTCGTGACTGCAGGAATCCATACTCTTTGGTTCTTTCGGTAAAGTCACGTGGGTAGAAAATAAAATAAATCGCGACGTTTCGGCACAACACAGGCGTCAGTCATCAGGTGTCATCAGGTGATGCCTACGTGACGTTACCGAAAGAACCAAAGAGTATGCGCTAATCTCATCAACTCACGTCTCTGCGGTAGTCATCCCGCACCTCCGATTAGCACGGTTGGCTACGCACGGTGCGAAAGAAGTTCAACATGCACGTACATACATCCCCTAAGGTGGGTTCTCTTCCTTTAGCTGCCAATGCGTCACCAGTCTCATCGACCGGCGTCCAAGTCCGTCCCTCTCTAAGCGATGCGTCCTGCCCTGGCCCGCTGACTTTTCCTCACGGTTGCCCTCCCTTAAGTGGATTCTTGTACCGATAATCCTTTCTGCACGTGGACAATCTCGCTTTGAGGTGATCACGTTGCAAAAGTGAAGCATGACATTGTAGCTCTCGCTGTCACTTTATTTTACTTTGATGAAAGAAAAATACACGCGCCTCAACAACACGTTACCACCGCTTGGGTTTGTAATAATTAAACCTTGCGGGCGAATGAAAGGCAAAGTAGCTCCTTTGCTTCGTGTGCAGCAGCTATTATTGAGCAACAGGGTGTTCCATAAAATACCAGGTGATTAGTGTGTTACTTTGTTTGGATTAAACGGTTGAGATAGCAGAGCAAACCATTTTATTACCAACGAATTACTCAAGCGGCATGGTAACGCGAAGGGATTATTATTACTGGTAAATGATTATCTCGCTTGCCGCTGTTAGTCGTCGTAGTTACGGATAAATATCTGCTTGGGTGTAGAGCTGTGTGACGCCGTCCTTCACCGCTCTGCTTTCTGACCGCGCCAGGCGCGTTCGTTTGTGTAATTTCATCGCTCAAGTCCATGGCTGTGCTTTCTCCCTCCCCGCATTGATTTTTGTCATTTGGGGAATTTTCGAAATTGCAGCGGCGGCAGGTGCAGGAGCGGCGATGAAGCCAACAACTGTGAACGTATTTCAAACTCTCGCATCTCCTCAGCAGCGTAACTCTGAGAACGCTGCTGCGTTGAGTGATCGTTTGGCTGCGCCCCGCCCCCCCCCATTTCTTTCCAAGCACACGACGGGGAGCTGCCGAAGTGGCGTCACGGTCAGCAAGCCGCACTTGAGTCACAATACTGAGGTCACCGGTTTGATCTCCCGACGGAAGGATTGAAAGAAGGGTTGCAAATGTAATTTAAATGTCCCCCCCCCCTCTCGCCTCTGTCCACCGAGCAGTGAAAATTGACATTAATACACTATTGTTAGTCAATTAGTCGGTCGCCAGTGATGGAGTAAAGTGTATGCACCTGACCAGGCATGGCATTTTTAGGCCACAATACCCTGTAGAATAGGGGTCGGCAACCAAAATAACAAGAAGGTAATTTTTTTTCGAATTCGGTAAAACAAACTCAAGAGCCGCAATGCTTGTGTATAGGAGATGGTCCTAATAAATTATGCCACGAAGTAGTCCTTCAAGAGCAGCATGGGGCTCTGGATCCGCAGGTTGCTGGCCCCTGTTCTACGGGTTCCGGCAGTGGAAGTTAGTCTACCAGCAACAGTGTAGAAAATTACAGAAGACTGGATATTTCTCTATATTTGGAATTTGCCTGTTCTCCCCATGGTCGAGTGGATATTTCTCTATATTTGAAATTTGCCTGTTCTCCCCATGGTCGAGTGGATATTTCTCTATATTTGAAATTTGCCCGTTCTCTGCATGGTCGAGTGGATATTTCTCTATATAAGAAATTTGCCTGTTCTCCCCATGGTCGAGTGGATATTTCTCTATATTTGAAATTTGCCCGTTCTCCCCATGGTCGAGTGGATATTTCTCTATATTTGAAATTTGCCTGTTCTCCCCATAGTCGGGTGGATATTTCTCTATATTTGAAATTTGCCTGTTCTCCCCATGGTCGAGTGGATATTTCTCCTCTGGGTTTTCCCTCCACATTTATCAACATATATTTAGAGTATGTTGCTGCTATAAATGTCCACATGATGAGCCACTTCGTTGAGCTATCATTTGTGGCCAGGTCGCTTCTGAAAATGAGCTTTATAGCTCAGTGGGCCTTACCTGGTATAATAAAAATAGTTTAAATAGTTAACTGGTTGATGAGCAGTGCGTTTTAGCGCCTGTGTGTGTGGTTAGTGCACTGTCCTACCAACCCGGTCACCCGAGTTGGATTCTCGCTCACGACCACCAACAGTGGCGAATTATTTGAAATGGTCCTGAAATAAGTACTTGGAGGGATTTATCAACATTGCCGCACGTGGTATTCTCCCACCCTGCTCGCTCGTGTGCCACGTCGGCCTTCATAGGTGCTGGCTAGCAGCACTTGCCCCAACGTGCTTTTTAACTCTGCCTGAGTGAAAACGAGACTTCACAGGGCCGTGTTCTGAGTGACACGATTGTTCGGAGCCTATTGAGATGCTGTCAGAGTCAATTTGACCAATGGCTGGGTCATAATTTGTGTAGCGGCAGCAATATTGTAAAGAACTGTGGCTCTATTGTCGGACACTGTGAGCGCTTAACACTCGGCAATGTTGCATTCATTTAAGTAAATATATACAAGCACAATACTAAAATAGTTAAACATTCTAATGCAGTGTACATATTTACGCCTTCTGTTTCGGGTGGTAATTCAGTTCCTATTGCATCTTTTAAAAATACAGTAATATTACCAATTAGTACTAACAACAATACTTGAGTACATGCGGCGCTATCGTTCTTATAGGCACAGGTCTTTCACGAAGGAATGAAGGAAGGCACCGCTGCTGTGTTTCAGTCACAGGCTGCAGCAATTTCGCACCAGACGGCGATGTTGCTGTTGTGTGCGATCCCCATTGATTTATTCTGCAGACCAATTTCTCGTTGTAGGCCGTGACGCCGCCACGCAGTGGCCGACTCGTCTTGGAAGGCGCCACGGCTGGAGAGGTCCACAGGAACAACAAACAACAACAGCACCAGCTCCCACCGATTCACTCGGGTGAACTTCATTACAACTTCAACAGTACTATTTGTTGCTGTCTGCTTGGCATTTCGGGGCCTCTTACGCCCTGTGTTCAGCAACTGCGATAAATAAATAACTCATTATAGTCAAATTTCGATTTAAAGCTTTCGTGACTGCAGGAATTCATCTTCTTGGTTTTTTCGGTAAAGTCACGTAGAAGGGAAGTAATACAATAATAAAAATAATAAAACATAATAAAATAATTCTCACGACGTTATATCACACTGCTGTATATTCACTATACAATTACGATACTATATATTACTTTGTACATTGTATTAAGCATATACATTTTTAAATATAATTGTTATTATACAGTGTGAAAGATACTAAGAGGAAGCAACAAAATATGGCAATGCAGCAGAGCAAAGAATCCATTCCCCTGGGAGAATACAATGCCAGTGAATGGAACGCGGTCTGAAAGTCACCGTAAACGTGAACACAATCAGTTAAGATCCGAAATGGTTTATTACGTCCTTCCAATGATTGCTAAGCCAGAATCCATCTTCTCGGTTGAAATTGTCTCTGTGTTTGTATATGTGGATAGCCTCATGAACGAATCTCTCATGGTAGCCAGATGGCTTGCAGATATACATTAGGGTGGGTATAATACATAGTGTAATATTACAATGGATAAGGTATAGGGTGGTTTATAGCAATACAGTATATAATTTAATGTTTGGGTTTGTCTATGGCAGTATATAGTACGGTGTAGACTCGTGCGATGTAAGAGAATAAAGTTTAGATGGAAGCATATTATATTTTTTACGACGTAGAATTGTAATGTATTACCTACTGTTAGTAACTCAGCTTATTGTAGAGTATATTTAGTATAATTATGATACTATGTAGTTTATACTTTAGTTGTTTACGTGGTGGTTTTAGTTACTGCAGCTACATACTATTAACACTTCATCCCTTTATTAATGCTACCCCCTTCCTCCCTGTGATGCTGCTAATCCTGCATCATGCACGGGCAAAGTAACACTATTCACATACCTGCATTTCCCATATCCTCTCCCTTGGATGCTGCTAATCCTACATAATCCACGGACACAAGTAGCACTAATTACATACCTGCATTTCCCATAAATATGCTAAATTCCTCTTGATAAGCAAATTATTTTGTTAAGGCCCCCCCCTCCCAACCCAGCTTATATATATGCTCCAAGCACGTGTGCTGCCTCATTCAGACGCTGTCGCCTCGACAGACCTGGTTTCACCTGAAGACGGCTGCTTGCGTTGTGGCCGAAACGTCGTGAGAATTATTTTATTATGTTTTATTATTTTTATTATTTTATTACTTTATTACTTCCCTTCTACGTGACTTTACCGAAAAAACCAAGAAGATCATTATAGTCACACAAGATGTTCCATGCGTGCAACACGAGCTTAGTTCAGTATTCGATGTTAACCCATGAATATTTCTACAATTGCATTTCTGATGAAAAGCAACAATAACAAATACCCCATGATGTGTACTATCCTCCCGTGAGCCTCTGAGAGCAATGGAGCCCAGAGGGGGAGCGCTGGCTTTGTGGCCCCATCGTTCCCCACTTGAACCGCGGCCTCACAACGACGAACCACCTGCGACCTTTCCCTCCAATCCGCCTTTAATCCGTTCCCAGCCTTGGTAGAGTTATTTATTTTAAAAGCCAGTGGCCAAACTAAACAGCCTTTTGTAAGAAGAATATGCTTTACCCTTTCTGGCAATAAAACAGGAGGTGTTATGATGTTCAAACAACCTAATACTGTCGATACCTTTTGCAAGGCATCCAGTCTGCATTACAACACATACTTGTGGCAAAACATGCAAACAAACGTGATACCCTTTTGTAAATGTGTGTCTCCAGTGTTTTCCTTCCATCTCTTTCCTTGCAGGGCTGTGGGCCAGGAGTCGCCCAGTGATGAAATGTACATATCATGTGACCAAGAAAATTAATGACCTCCGAAATATTTTTTGCATTCAAACGATTGCTTGGGTGCGGTAATATTTGTTCTTTTTTTTTTATTGCACAACCCGGCAAAAAAAGCCAGCGTTTTGGTTAAAACGATCAATAATATAAATAGTTGATGCTTCTATTTACGCACAATGTTTTTTTTAATATTATAGATAATTATTTTACATCGCAGGAGGCGTCATTTAAAAAAAGTTCAACAATTGTATTGCATCATGATTGTGAGGCATGGTCGTATCCACTGATGGATTAAGGACTTCCCACACTGTCGCCTTCGCGGCAACGCGTTGCGACACTCCATCTCACTCCCGCGCAGAGGCGATCCTATCGCTCTGCTTCTCCACCGCCATTGCGACGCCAGTCTTGTTTACCCCCCCTCCCCATCATTCCTTCGAGTGACGCGTCCTGCACAAGCACGAGCAACGGTGCCAGTCGTGACATCTCTGACTTGTGTGTTGTCCTATTGATCTACGTGTTCCTGTTTCAGTGGCCGAGTGTAATTCCAATCATGCGTCCCTCCGATAATACGATAATTTGTAACGGGCACAAATGTTCTTGAAATGGACGAATCGTTGTCTCGATCACTGTTCATTTGCTTTTCTATGTCATGGTCCACATTTCGGCTTCATAAATCAGTGCTTCGTCTCAACTCTTTTCGTTCCACGGCACTCACCTTGCGCATGACGCCCAACCCAGGGAGTTGAGAGTGCCGGGGGTGGTGGTTGACGGCCTTCCTCTGCCAGGCTACCGTGCACGCAGTGGATAGCTTTGGTAAGTGAGACTTCTCTTCCCATTTATATGTTGTTGCTCTCTTCGTGTGGTCTCAGTGTTGTGTCCAAAACAAATACCTCATTCGAGATCTAAACAACACACCTCATTGCTTTGACATTCCTCCTCAAAGACACTGATGGTGGAACCATCGACTGCATCAGCACATCAACAGGCTGATGCGCACACCTTTTTACATTGAAAAACGAAAGACACGCAACAGTAGTGCGATTATGACTGCGCACCCCAAACTATTGACGGCAAAGTAAACCACTGTGGTCTATAATAAAGGTATTTTTTTTGGTTGGATTGCATAAATATAAATGTGTCGTTAAACCTGCCACCACACAGCCAAGTAGTAATGTTTGTCACGTAAACAAAACGTACCAATGAGTTACTACTTGAGCACATTGGTGTGTTGGAGAGTAAACCCACAACATTTTCCATTCGAGTATGGAGGAGGACCATCTAAACTTCACGAACAGTCTCTCCTGAAGCCCTCATGGTCAGCAGACCTCGATGCTGCATTTAGCTCTTGAACATACTGCCATCATACGCAAGCATAGGAAAGCGTTATTAAATTAAAATACCACAAAAATGTTGTGAAACTAAATCTGTCACGACGAAATGTTGAGAATCTAGAATAAAAATGAGCAAACAAAGTTGGGGGAAGTAACATTTTCGAATCGTAAATAAGTACTGTATGTTAAAATATCTTGTGTGTTTTTTTTATTTTTACTTCAGAAAATCCAGCCAACAAGTTTATATTTCACTGGTCTAAACAAACATCAACCTCCCCTTCCCCACACAACCCCTCGCACACATATTTCAATTTACCCCACGTCCAGAAAGCATTTCCTCCTGAGACCTCCACCGGGCCTCAAGACTTAGCCAAAGCCCTTGTACGGAGACTGGCGGTCCAGTGTTGGTGCCAGCGAGTGCTCTCTTCGCTGGGGGGCGGCGTGGCGGGGGGGGGTTGCGTGGATCTCCGGATTGGGATGCCAGGTTGGTAGCTTTTGAATAAAGTCAATGCACAATGATGTACAGTAATACCCCGGTTTACGTCGGGGATGTGTTCCTGAAAGGTGTGACGACGGATATCGAAACGACGTAAATTAAGGCTGAGAGGCGACGGATACGAGAAAGGACGGACGTTGCTGTCAGCGGCATAAGTGTGGGTTGCGGCAATGCTCATCAGATCGCGGTGTTAATAAAGTGACGACGTGTTTGTGAAATGAAGTAAAAAGGGGAGATGTAAACAGGGGTATTGCTATATAGCATAACCACATCTATCCACAACCTGCAGTAAATTTACACGTTTGATGGCTTTTTATTAGAACAGCGAGGTTGATAAATGCAAAATTACGTGTGGAGTTTATATGTTCTGCTGCAGAGTGAGAGTGAGTGGCCAACACCAGTGACTATTATCTGAATCCGTCCTGGGCCTCCTAGGTCGGCCCAGCTTCAGATGAGTACCTGGTGCGGTGTGTAAACATCACCACTTGGGAGACAAAGGCTGTCAGGCGTGGTGGTGGCCACCCACCCACCCGTGTGTGTACCGTGCCAGCCTTCAGAGGTGCTTGCTAACAGCACTTGCCCCAACAATCTGTTAAGGCTATAAGGGGGATATGTGTCTTTATCTTAGTGAGTGTTATCATACACGCTCGCTAAAAGCACTTGCCCGAACAGGCTGCACTGGGTTATCGTTGTCTTTTTGTGTGTGAGTGTTAGTGAGTGTGGGGAGTTGTATGTCCTCCCCCCTGTTTTGCAGAGTGTGAGTAAGTGGAGTTTGCATGTTCTCTCCATGTTCTACATGGGTTTCCTCCAGGTTCTCTAATTTCCTCCCATAGCTACCCCCCCCGACCCCACCAATGTGACTGATATTGGCCACAACATTCCAGTGCTGAATATGACCCACAAATTACTCGATTGAGATTACACATTACAACATAATCTCGCGGTGGCGATGAGATGTTAGCTCCCTCGTCTTGTACGTAGAGGAGGTCATGGGTTCGATCCCAGACCCTGACGATGCCTGTTGAATATTTGGAATTGGCAAATTATCTCCTTGTGGTCGTGTGGATTTTTCTCCAGGTCCTCCAGTTTTTCCTGCTGAATTATTTAGATTATTTGGCATTTTTAAATTCCCACATATACAAATCCAGGTCGCTATGGTGTGTGTTTGTTATTTTTGTTATTTTCTTTGAACCTATTTACGTGGTTTTACTAAAAGACCCAAAGAATATGAATTCCTGCATCCACGAAAGCTTTAAGTCAAGAGTACCTTCGTCTTGGAAAAAATAATTTCGTGTGTGCCCACAGCGTTAAAACAATGATCAGCCACGGCCGAGGTATTGGTCCTACCGTGTTTCAGATCTGCCTTATGTTCACGAACACGGTCCGAGACACGTCGCTTAGTTTCCCCAATGTAACTACTGCCGCAGACACAGCTTAGTTTGTAGACGCCGGGGTATTGCATGTCAGGGATCACATCCTTCACAGATGGGATCAGATCACGAATTGTATGTACTGTGTTGAATCGAAACTGGATCTTGTGTTTGCTCATGATTATGGAAATCTTTTTGGTAACCCCTGCTATGTATGGCAAGGTGATGGTTTTGATTGGGTCCTCAGATGGTTCTTTTCCAACGGTTGGGGTGATTGTGTAGTCCGAATATCCATTCGTCTTGAGGGCTTGGTGTACGTGCTCCAGTTCACATGGTCGGATATACATTGAGCTCTATGGTGAAGAGTTTTTATGAGGGAATTATTCTCGGATGGATGGTGGTGGGAGTCAGGTTTTAGGTAGGCATCCGTATGGATGGCTTTCCTGTAGACAGAGTGTTCCATTGAGCCATCTGGTTTATTTTCGATTAAAACATCCAAGAATGGTAACTTGGCATCCTTTTCTACCTCCATGGTGAATTTGATGGCTGGGTGTATGGAATTGTTGTGGTTGAGGAATTGGCCCAGCGCTGGTAGGCCATGTGGCCAGATGACGAACGTGTCATCTACGATCCTCTTCCACAAGGAGGGACGTCGGGTGGATGCCTGGATGGCATCTGTCTCAAGAAATGTTCATGAAAACATTGGCTACAACTGGAGATAAAGGATAACCCATTGGGGTACCTTCAACTTGTTTGTAGAATGTTCCATTCCAGGTGAAGTAAGTGTTGGTGAGGCAGTGTCTAAGACCCAAAGAATATTAATTCTTGCAGTCACGAAAGTCAAGATAAAATAGTTTAGTTTAACATTGCCCCCTATTGCGAAAACTTGGCAGGACCCTTCTGAGAACGAGTCTTGAGACTTGGTGAGGCTCTCCTGGATAAGCAAGTGGAATATTTGTTTTATATAGATTGAAAACTCATTTCTTTCTAACTGCTTTTTGTGTTTAGTTTGTTGTCCTTCCCCCACACCTCCGATTAGCACGGTTGACTACATACAGTGTGAAAGAAGTTCAACATACATACATACATATTAACAATAATTGTAGTGAATTTAACAGCCTCTAGTTGCTGGAGCAATCATCCAATTTATTTCATTGTTACCTATTCCACAAAGGGTTATAATTAATATTCATGATAGTACGAACATGTAATATGTTAATACGATGCAATCAGCGGTACTGTACTTTGTGGTGGAAGTCTACAGTGGTTGCATTATGGGAAAATGTGGAATTTGGTATGTTGGAAAAAGATTCCATAACATACACGGTATAGTGGTGGTGCAGTGGTTAGCACTGCGTTATGAGGTCAACAAACTGAGCTCAAGTCGCACCCACGGCTAACATCAGTGGCACGTGATCATCTGAAGCGGCACTGGCCTCTGGCACCCTTCACTGACCCAGCACTCTTGATGTCGGTAAAGTTTGGTCAAGTAACCTCCACGACCAACCCAGCATGAGGAGGCCTTCCTCCAGTTGGCTTGAACAAAATCCTCTAGGGTGCCACAGTGTCGAAATGTGACCTGCCTTGCCTGGTATATATATGATGTCTTGGGTTTTATCCTGACCCTGACATAGTTGCAGTTGGCATGTCACTCTCCCTGTAGTGGCATGGATTTTTCTCCTCTGGTTTTTCCCTCCACATTTAGAATCAACATGCTTTTAGAGTATTTGGCTGCTCTAAATTCCCATAAGATATTTCTACTTAATAATCATTTGTGGTCAGGTCCCTTGTGACAAAGAATGATATAGCTCAATGGGCCTTAACTGATAAAATAAAATAAAAATGTATAGTTTAGTAAAAAAAAAATATTTCCGAACGGGCGGCGAGAGAATATTCAGTGTGCGATCTCTACCCTTGATTAAATCACTCATCCTCACCACAGCCACCGCACGCTCACCACAAATGTGCCCGCTAAATATTGGCTGCCGAGCGTCACACCCTTTTGAAGGTGCCCCACCACAGCACACTTTGTCCGTGCGTCACGCGGTTTCTTTTAAGGAGCATAAAACCTCCTGCCAGTGAACCGTGCAGACCCGTGATCCTCCTCTGCGCTCATCAACAAAACAACTCAACACGTTCGTCGATAACACTGTGTGTGCGCGGTCTCAAAAGAACAAATACATAATCGGCCATGACGTTTCTTGAAATGTACCATATTCATGGGACATATGTAAAGAGGTTAGAGACATAGAGTGGATCATAACGGTTGAAGACTGCACTAACTTCAATGGGGCCTGATGAGAATTACACGTTTTAAATGTTCCCTGATGACCAGTTTATAAATAGGCATGTAACAGGTTTCGTACTCGTTTTTATTGAGTAACAAATCCCCTTAAATAATCGCAAAACGTATTATAACTTAATTTATATTAAAAGTACATTTGTAAAATGTTGCTGTAACATTGCATCATGGGAAGATGTGTTCTTGTGAGGTTAAGGCACAGTCCACCCAGCAGTCCATTCCTGGGACCAACCGCCATCTCATCTGCACACAGATCGCCGCGGTACAACGGCGATATGACGATATATCGTACCAGAGAAGGGTCACGATAATTGTATCGTGCGTTTAATTAATTATCTCTAAAGCAGTGGTTCTTAACCTCGGGTGCACGCAACCCCTGGGAGTGCGAGATGCACATTAAGGGTGCGAGACACGCCAAATGTTTTTAGGAGGCAAATAATCGAAATACAAATGAAGCATGGGCACTTAAGTACAACTTCTTTTTTTCATCAATCCTGTGTGTTTATTAACAGAACCAAATGGGTGCAAGGCTGCAGTAAAGGTTAAGAACCACTGCTCTAGAGCATGGTGATTATAGTCGCTCGTTTGTATTTGTTGTCATGTTCTACTTTTTCTGACAATACTTCTGACAATACAAACTGTTACAGAAGCAAACCAAAATGAAATCATTACAAATTGAAGTGCTACATGAAGAGCTAGTATCCATCAAACTAGTGCTTTGATGAAATGCCTTCCAGAGTGAGTGACGTGTGATGGTTATTAGTTTCATTATTTGATATATTCCGTGACTGATGGCCATGCTCATGACAAGCATGACTGAATGTATGAAGATGCTATCGTTAAAACATTTCTTGTGGTGGGTGACTGATTTTGAATGAACTGCAGACGATTATCTTTGCAACTACTATTTATCAGTCAATCATCCCTCCTGGGTCGATAATATGAGTATAACTTTGTTTTGGGCAATGGCCCTTCATGGCACGTGAATAGGTGTCAATACATAGATGGGTATTTGAGATCGTAAGTCGTGTATTTCGCCAGTTGCAAGCCACGGCCTTGTAAGCTGCGCACCTCTTACGGGCTGAGTTCGTTACTGCTCACTGGGAGACGTCAGCCGTTGCAACACCAACAAAAAATAGCAACAAAAAAATAATTCAGCACGCATCCATGTTTTCGCTTTCTCAAACGCCTGTTCCCACCGGCCTTATCTGCACGGCCTCTGGAATGGCTGCGTGTTTACTCAAAGATAAGCTAAAAGGGCCTTGCTCTGACACCAGGAAATGTCAATGTCCCAGACCACGTCTTGCGTTTCGTTAATTGATGGGAAAAACAATCTTGTATTTCGGTTTGTTTTTACTTGTGGGGGGCGGAGGCGGGGGGGATTGTGTTGTGCAGGATGTGGAGCGTTTGTTGTTCGCCTGTGGACCTGCGATTTGCATGGTTGGCTACGTACGGTATGAAAGAAGTTCAACATACATACAGTGCATGTCTTGTACTTGTCTTCTTACATACGTATATATCTACATTTGTACGGTTCGATTGAGCGTAGATTCTGGTTGAATACTATCTCTTGAGAGCCCACCAAAAAGTCAGAAACATCAACAACTGGGTTGATTTTCTTTTGTAAAAAGTTGGGGTGTCTCTAGTTTGATTTAACAATCATCATCACTCGATCGAATGTAATTGATGTTAAAAAGTTTATTTAATAAAAATAAATGCCTAGGGGAAGAGGTTTGGGACTTCAGGACAAGTAACAGAGAAGTAGAACAAACAACAACAACAACAGCAAACCAATTATGAGCGCACCAATGTCCGTAAATAAGAAAACTGACCGAAGGTAACATCCAAAAACTCACCACTTTCGTTAATCATAACACTGTGTGGCCTTACAATTAGTAATATATAATCGTTTCAGGCATTGACTCTTCTTTATAGCACATATAGAGGCCAGAAAGGGCAGAGTGGATGAGAAGAGTTGGAGACTGGACCGGGGTACACCGTGGGGCCTCATGAGAATTATATATATATATAAAAATTCTGATCGGTTTTTAAATATGTGAATAGTTACCAAATACAGCAGTAGCTGTTGAGTAACGGACAACCCCCGCAAATCATCAAACAGTATTTATGACTAAATTAACTAATTTCTATTAAAAGTTAAATTGTAAAAAGGTTGCTGGCACAAAGCATTGTGGAAATCTTCGTTTTTGGTCAAATTGATATTATTTTATATTTATAGAGTGCCTTCGCTTTACTAAGTTCAAAAAGCGGTAAGAAAAACCGAGCGGGTTTCTAGATGGCAGGGGCATGTCAGGGCCGAGGAATGAGTGACCGTAACAGAAGGGTGGGAGGGACAGGAAGGAGTGGAGGGGTGAGGGGAGTAACGAAAAATGGAATGGGCAATAGAGAAGAGGTGAGGCTTTGAGAGAGGAATAAAAGTCGATGAACGAGGGGAACTGCTTAATGTACAGGGGCAGTGCTGAGTCTATGGGCAATGTTGAGTTTATGGGCAGTGCTGAGTCTATGGGCAATCTTGAGTCTATGGACAGTGCTGAGTATGGGCAGTGTTGAGTCTATGGGCAGTGTTGAGTTTATGGGTA
>CM025638.2:1129324-1208518 GCA_014621495.2 Entosphenus tridentatus
CCACTACTATCACCGTCACCACCACTGCCGCCATCATCAACATCACCACCACCACCGCGATTTCCACCACCGTCACCACCACCATCACACCACGGCCACCACTACTATCACTGTCACCACCGCTACCGTCATCGTCACCACACCCGCCACCATCACCTTCACCGCCACCACTACCATCAATCATGTGCTGCCACTCTGTGCCTCGCACATTGGTTAGTGATCGACTAGCGAGGCAGGTGATAGTGGGGTTTGAGTGCTGTTGAAAACCCTGAACTTATGAAAAGGAAAGCAACGTACTGAAGTACAACCCTTCGTCTTCCCCCCTCCTCTCTCACTCCCCCCCACTTTCACTGACGATATCAAAGCGATGACTCAAAGGGGAGGGACAAAGAAGATTGCAATGCTTAACGATGTCAACAAAAACCCTGAGCTTAACAGTGCAAAGGAACAAGATGGTGCCGTAATAATTAAACCGACTGAACCACATCAGCAGGCAGTGGCATGAGAGTGCGATCCAAAACATGTTTACTGCCTTCACAATCATCAGTGGCTGCATTGAAAAATGAAAAATACGACTGTGTAGGAATCACACTGTGTGGAGGTGGAGTGGTGTTGCGGCAGTTGGCGCATTATGCTGCAAACCCGGTGGCCTGAACGTGATTCCCGGCCACAGGTAATAAAAGCCTCCTGATGCCCCCCACCCCACCTTCATGAGCTCACACTGGCCATCGTGGTGAAGTTTGGTCAAACAAACCCCCAAGACCAACACGGCATGGGGTATTCATCCAGCAGTGGATTGACAAATGGCAGCAAATTCGTACATATTGTTAAACTTTAAAGGTATCCCTCACCTTATAGACGTCGAAATTGTCGATGATAGCGTCGAAGCAGGTGTACAGGTCGTTGAGTAATGTCACCACCTGCGGTCGCACACACCCGGGCGCATTGTTCACGCGATTAACACCGCCGCCCGGTGAGGGTTTGGAACCAAACTCCTCAGCGGGTTCCCGCTGTCGGTAACTCACTATCGCCAGGCATTCATGCTGTCGACTTCCTGCTTCGGGTTCCCACCTCGGAGGTATGAAAGAAAACGCACTCGAGTGGCCATCACTACATCAAAGTGGGATAGAGGGAGCAAAACAAAACAAAAAAATGGAGGGAGGGGAGCTGCCAGCTCACCACCATGTGTCTCGGTTGAGCCTCCCAGGAATTTGGTATATTTAGGCAGCAAGTTCAACCTCAGGTGCTATAATTACAGGTGAAACTAGCATGTGTTGAATTAAAATGCAGTCAGGGGTGAGTGTTGCTGTGCTGTCGCCAGACCTGTCCTCCCAGGGGGTTATACGTGGAGTTATGTTGGCGGTAAAATCTGAAGCGGTGCTCCCTGCCTGCCTGACTATGGGCCAACTACAATGTTCCTGGTGAAGGCAGCAGGAGGGTGGAGGCAGCAGGAGGGTGGAGGCAGCAGGAGGGTAGAGGCAGCAGGAGGGTGGAGGCAGCAGGAGGGTGGAGGCAGCAGGAGGGTAGAGGCAGCTGGAGGCAGCAGGAGGGTGGAGGCAGCAGGAGGGTGGAGGCAGCAGGAGGGTGGAGGCAGCAGGAGGGTGGAGGCAGCAGGAGGGTGGAGGTCTTGCCTGCATGGGTGTGCTGGCGGCCGAGATGGCCGTGAAGCCCACGATGTCGCTGAAGTAGATGGTGACGCTGTCGAAGGCCTCGGCCGCAACCATCTCCCCGCGCTTCAGCTGCTCGGCGACGGGACTGGAAAAAAGGGGATGAGAAATAAACCACGGAGGCCCAGAACCCATTCAAATATTTTGCCAATGATGTTAGCCATGGCTGGGAATTGAACTCAGGTCGCCAGGTTCGTAGCAGGGTACGGTAAACCGTTGCACCATCTCTTTCCACATACAAATCGAAAGCAATATATTCCTACATGCAAGATTTCACGCAGTCTTCAATTTAAGTATGAGACAGACAAGGCCAAGGCGAGATTCAAAGCCTGAAAGATCTTGAGATTGAGGCCAGTGTCAAGGCCGAATCCTCTAGAACATGTGGTCTGCAAACCACCGGTGGTCTGCAAGGCTGTGGGAAGCAGTCTACAAAAACATTGCAGATACTGAGATTTAGTCGTTTTCATTTAGAAAAATTCGCTTTTTGGTGGATGGCAGTTTCATGAAACCATGTTGGTGGTTGACAGTGGTGTAGGGGTCCAGAAAGGTTATAATACACTGGTCAAGACTGAGGCCAGTGTCAAGTCCAGTCAAGGCCAGATCCTCTTGCCTAAAGCCAGTGTGAAGACCAGTCAAGGCCAGATCCTCTGAGGTCAGTATAAATTCCGGTCAAGGCCAAATTCTCTACACTGAAGCCAGTGTGAAGACAAGTCAAGGCCAGATCCTCTTGACTGAGGCCAGTATAAAGTCCGGTCAAGGCCTGGTTCTCGACACTGAGGCCAGTGTGCAGACCAGTAAGGGCAGATCATCTTCACTGAGGCCAATGTGAAGACAAGTCAAGGCCAGATCCTCTTGACTGAGGCCAGTATCATGGCTTGTCAAGGCCAGATCCTCTTGCCTGACGCCAGTATGAAGGCCGGTCAGGTCCAGGTTCTCTACACTGAGGCCAGTGTGAAGACTAGTGCCTCTAAGACTAGTCATTGCATTGAGGTCACATACCTGAGGCCAAGGTCAAGAACGAGAGGCAGGAAAATATCCCCGAGCCGGCCTCGAGGACTGGTCTCGAGAACCCGAGGCTGACTGGATGCCCTGTCATGAGCGTAACGGTGGCTTAGACCGGTTTTAATTGATGCGTTGGAAGCGCGCTCACTGGGGCAGGATCTGGTAGAGCAGGGCTTCAGCCTTGCGTTTTTCCTCCAGGTAGGCCTGTGTGCGTTCCTCCACGAGCCCTTCCAGGTTGTTGGCGTACTGCTCCATCCTGGACAGCAGGTTGTCCAATATGTTGCTGCTGCGCTCTCTGTGGGCAAAGCACAACAGTTTTTGTAGAAAAAATTATTGCCATAATCTCTGGATTAGAAGACGCTCGGTGCACTGTAAGACACACCCCAAAACTTGTGCCCGGGTATCAATGAAGTGAAACCAATCTGGTATCACACACATGCACATAGCTACCAGATTATAAGACGCACCCCAAGATTAGCTTTGACATACAGAGAATATGGTAAAAGCAACGCAATTAAACAAGGGTAATATTTTATATTCACGCCATTCTCATAGCGCAGGGCGGTCACCACGAAAGAAGGCGTCGTGTTTCAGACACAGGCTGCTGCTGAGGTAGAGTCACGGTAAGGAGCGATGTCGCTGTGCGTGACCCCAAATTGAATAATAAGCAGTGTCATTTTTTTAATCTGGCAAGTTGGGATCTTGACAATTTTTTATTTGCTTCGAATCATGTTGGAGGATCTCAGAGGATCCCTGACGGCCGCTTTGAATCAGATGGTATGTATTTGATGGTTGACACACTCAGAGTAATAACCCCATGTTTGTTAATGTTATTCCTCGATCAGAGATCTTGCCGCGGCAAGATGGACTGTCCTATGCCAGAGGGCTCTGTCCTCGGTAAATCTTGATAATTGTCCCATACTCAGCCCTGTCTAAGTAACAACAGTGCCGTCAATCCAGGTTCAGGCCTCACAACCTACAATTAGGGTTTATGGATTATCTAAAATCAACCACATCTCAAGACACTATACAAGTGAGAGGGAATATCTGCGACTGCTGAAAACTTTTTTTTTTACTAAACTAGTTATATTTGACCAGATAAGGCACACTGAGCTATATAGCTCATTTTCAGAAGAGACCTGGTCACAAATGATAACTCAACGAAGTGGCTTCTCATGTGGAAATTTAAAGCAGCCAAATACTCTAAAAGGATGTTTTTAAATGTGGAGGGAAAAACTGGAGAACCCGGAGAAAAAATCCACGCGACCACAGGAAAGCATGCAAGCTCCAGATATACAGCAGGCGTCAGGGTCGGGATCGTACCCATGACTTCCTGCATACCAGGCGAGGTCGTTAACATCTCACCACCTTGGCAAGATGTTACAGGCAGCAGAGGCCGGTGCAGTAACATCCATGTTTGTACTGTACTTGTGCTCCCAAATGTATGCTCTCCCTGAACTTCACCAACTTGGCACTGGCCAGAGTGGTGAAGTACGGTCAAACTACATCACCGACACATTTGTTGGGAGGCCCTCATCCAGCAATGGATTGACTAAAAGCGCTGCGCGTGTATGTCTAGAGAGTTTAAATCAATATATAATACCAGGGAATTATGGGTAGAATTCTACAGGCCCGAGAAGGAACCGAGGCAGCACTTGTAGAAGGAGGCCTGTCGAGACTCATTTGCCCTCCTCCACAGTACATTGATGTGGACCCCCAAATCAATGTCCATCTTCCCTATCGCCATATTGAGCGTGTGTAAATCAGTATTGTTATTCACTATCCCTCATATAAATTTGCTCTTTGTTCATATCTGGCTTATGTTTATCAGTTACACAAATGAATTTTTAAATAAATTTCAGGCAAAATTGATCCTCCTGACTGAGTTCAGTGGCAGGGCCACTCAAGGCCAGATATACACTCGGGGCCACATGGCGTTACTTACACCGACGCTAGCTATATTTACTCTCCAGTTGATCGTGAAATTAAATCAAACATCTTACAATTGGTGCAGTTGTACCAGTGGCAAGTGGATGCAAGGTGGGAGAGGGGGAGGTGGAGGGGACATAACCCCCCTCCGCCACACCCCATCCCCTTTGTTGAGACACAAAAAAGTGGTGTTTTTATTGATATTTACAAAACAAAATGCATTGTTTTTGTTCATTATAATTATTTATGCTACTCCCAATCGTTCCCCCGTGTGTTGTAGGGCAGTGAGCCCAAGTACCTCCCAGATGCCCCCCCCCTCCCCATTTGAGGATGTATCGTTCTGGGTTTGTAACATGTTCGTGATTTGTAGCTTCCTCTGTGATGTTTGGGTTCTTGAAAATATATATAATGAATCCAGGGCCCTATTTAATTAAAAAGCTTCAAATTTAGGGATCCCCACCCCCTTTGGGAAGGTTCTAGATCCGCCGCCTGTGAGTGGTTGTACCTCCTGTGCCCCTCCCATCTTCTGGGTAGGAGGAGCACGTAGGGAGGAGACACTTGATGGATATACTGCTCATCTTGGGAACGCAGACCAAGCTGCCATGGGAGGTCCGAGGGACGTCCTCCCACCAACTGCTCAAGTCGCGCACGGGCCTTGCACTTCTATTTTTGGCCTCTCTTATGGCCGAGCGAGACACTGCAGCTCTGAGCGGCAACTGCCGCTGAGGGATGGCGATTTTTGTTTACAATTTTTTTTTTACTTGATTATATTTAATGACTAACAATCGAAATATAGTTCATAATTGTTCCTTTTCATATTCGGAAGCGACTGGAGCTATGCACCTTTAAATCTAGATTGAATTTGTTTTTAATAACTGCTTTTTGTGTTTAGTTTGTTGTCCTACCCCCGCACCTCTGATTAGCACGTTTGGCGATGTACGTGCGAAATAAGTTCAACCTATATACATATGTGGTGGTCATGCTGGGACACGCGCGCGCCAAGCCACAGTGCTTACCGGTGCGAGGTGGTGGGTCAGCCTCCCCTAGGTCCAGCTAGCCAGAGGGCCATGGGAGCAGTTAGTCCGGTGGCTAGGGTGCATGAGCCCGGAGGCTGCACCTCCCTAGGTCGTGGCCTCGTAGATGGGAGGTGCCGTTACCCCTCCGTGTCAGGGACCTCGTGGTTGTGTTGCTGTGATGATTCTAAATAAAACGTGTTGCCTCCTACAACGACTCTGTCTCCAGACGAGACGACGACACGGACATTATACGTAACGTGCACAGTATCAAAGCTTATCGAGTTCGCAACACGGGTGCGTCGACTACTACAGGACCGCTCCACAACCGTGAAAAATTAGGACATTGTCATTCTCTTTCAGGGGTGCCACCGTGGCGAGATATTAACTCCCTCGTCTGGTATGCAGCAGATTGTGGGTTCAATCCCGACCCTGACCTTTGTATATTTAGAGTTTGCATGTTCTCCCCGTGGTTCCGTGGATTTTTCTCTTGGTCCTTCAGTTTTCCCTCCCTATTTTAGAATCAACGCGCATTTAGCTGCTATAAATACCCATGTGATAAGCAACTTCGTTGAGTTATAATTTTGTGGCCAGGTCACTTCTGAAAAAGAGCTATATAGCTTAATGGGCCTTACCTGGTGAAAAAAATATAGTTTCATAGTTGAGTTATTATTATAGACTCAACTCTGCACCAAAGACTAAGGACTACCATAGATTCAGCACTGCCCATAGACTCAACACTGCCCGTAGACTCAGCACTGCCCATAGACTCAACACTGCCCATAGACTCAGCACTGCCCACAGAGTGTGGCGACACTGAACTCGGGCACGCACTTGTTAAACTTCCTCAGCAGGATCTTGACGTAGCCAAAGTCTGGCCTCTCGGAGGGCTCCTCGGCCCAGCAGCGCCGCATGAGCGTGCCCAGCTCCTCCACGTGGCGGCTCGTGTCTGTGCTCGGCCGGAAGTGGGGCCGCTGCCCGTTCTTCACCTTCTGAACGATCTCTGTGGTGGGCGCGCGCGACAGAGTGCACGAAGGCAGGCAGGGGAGCGGGCAGAAAGGTGTCTGGGGTCAGGGCTCATGGCACACGGAAGAGGTTTATTACATTTAACACGTCGGCTTTCGCGACCAATATCCATAATCGAGGTTTTTGGGTTAGATCACATAAATATATAAATGTGTCGTTAAAACCCACCACCACCCAACACAACCAACTAGTAAGAAATCAAAATAACTTTAACCGTTCGGATAGTTACCGCCTTAGTGCTGTGTGGTAGCAAATCATCAAATAATACGTTATTTAAATGCATTCCTACAACGGGAAGCGTACTTCAATAGTGATATCCGTTGGTAATGCTATTCTAATAAACAATCGACAGGAAGGACAAGTTCAAAGGGCTCACATAATGCACATGCATAATGTACGTTGCCTCAGTAATTCCCCCCCCCACCACATTGTGCAAGAGCGCAGAAGCATGGTCAACACATCTACGCCTCTATAAGGAACGAAACAGACTTCTCCACAAATCTGTCTGTCGCCTGATGAAGCTAGTTGTAATCGTACTCAGATTGTAAATGTTGTGGCTTGGCTCTCCAACACACCGGTTAGTGCTGTACTAGTGACGAATTGGCACGTTCTGTTTACGTGACAACCCTTACTAGTTGGCTGTGTCGGGTGGTGGCGGGTTTAAACAACACATTTATATATTTACGCGATATAACCCAACAAACCTCTATTATGGAGGTTTATTCCGTCTGTTACCAACGTTGTATGTATGCTCCAACTTTTGCAACCCTACGATTAGCACCGTTGGCTAAGTACGGTGCGAAGGAAGTTAAACATACATGTACAACGTTGACCATGAGAATTGCACTCCGGCGGGTGTGCTGACACTACAATAATCGGTGCGTTAAAGCGCTTGCTTTGTTTGGCCGTGTCGGGTGGTGGTGGAAGGAGAGTCTTGATGAAACAGTTGATCAGATCATTACATGGCCGAACCCAATTCGAATAGGTGTACTCTACCTTTTAATGTACACCAGCATAGGGTGTTGCTTATCTATATAAAAGGGAAATCTGTGAATATGTGTGTCTGTTCAAAATGTTTAACGTACTTCCCGACATGCAACAAACTTGAAATTTGCCAGGTGGGTACTTTCCAGACTGTACACCATGCAAAAATTATAAAAATTGACTTTTGTATATTTTTTTTGGGGGGGGGGGGGTCGCGCAATAATGCATATACTTTGCACGGCAAGTTAGCTGTGACGTCACATCTGTGATGTCACCCGCATGCGGAAGCGTCGCGCAGTGTGCCTGCTCGTGTCACGCATCCTGAGTAAAGTGGCATACCAATGTGTTGCAGGTCTAAGGCGTTCTTCGCGCAGCATTGCTGCTTTTTTATTTCAGCCGTTTACTGCCGTAAGCACCCTAAAAGTCGTGTCTGTCTGCAGCAAGCGCGTGTATGTGTACCTATGGACGTGCGCGCGTGTGTGTGGGGGGAGCGGTAGTGTAGTGGTTAGCGCGCTGCGCTACGAACCCGGCGACGCGAGTTCGATTCCCGCTCACGGCCACCACTGGTGACGATTATTTGAACTGGTCCTGGGCCTCCCCTAGGTCGACTCAACCTCAAACGAGTAACTCGTGTGGTGTGTGAACATCGCCACTGGGGAGACAAAGGCGGCCGGACGTGGTGAATCCAAGTCCCGGTCAAAGCCAGGTAGCAAAACTAGTTTTTCAATATACGTTTGATGATCTTGGTTGTTTCTTGTTGTTGAATCATGCATAACCTTGACATTTTAGCCTAATCGAATGTTTAGGGTCGCTATTGGAGAGAAGAACCTTCCAACTAGTATACCTTCCAACTAATATACCTGTTGCAAAAGATATTCACTTGAA
This sequence comes from Entosphenus tridentatus, assembly GCA_014621495.2. Taxonomy (NCBI): domain Eukaryota; kingdom Metazoa; phylum Chordata; class Hyperoartia; order Petromyzontiformes; family Petromyzontidae; genus Entosphenus; species Entosphenus tridentatus. The sequence goes on from CM025638.2 coordinate 1,137,831, forward strand.
GGCATCTCAGACATGCTTCTGTGATATCTGCTTTCTCTGCTGGCTGCTCTAAACCAATTATAAATGGCCACTTCAACACACATGAAATAAGATCGCGATAAATCGATTAAAGATATCCTCATATCTAGACGCTGGGTCGGGGACGTGCAAAATGTTTCCGCATACCCAGCACACCACATCCATCATACCTCTTGCTGTGACTGTAGCGACGACAAGTCATGTCCCATCTACGCCGGCCTACCGGCAGTGACCCTGAAGAAAATGAGTGGGGAAACGATCGAGTGCCCGGCGCAAGGTGCAAGCGGTGCCTTTGGGACTTAGGTCCATGTTTTCGATGTAGAAGGGGCCGCAGCGGAACGCGACCTCCTGCAGGATGATCCCGAAGCTGTAGACGTCACCCTTCTGGGAGCCCTGGGGAGGGACCACTTCCATCCTTAGCAGCTCAGGGGCAGTCCACAGGACCTCTGTAGCAACAACAAACGACAGCGGTCACGGATTAACTCGGGTCACTCGCACACTGTCCGTCATCAGTTTCCCGCTTATCGTGGCGATTTTTTTTTACTCAAGATGAGCCCAGTACAAAGCATGAACTGTAACCATGCGCAGAGGGGGCACAAAAACTCCGTGGAAAAAAATCCCAGGGCTCGTTGCTCCTGGGTTTAAGGAAGGGGCGAGAAATTGAGGGAAGGAAGCATCGGGGGGTAGGATAACAAAAGTATAGAGTACTTACTCTTTGGGTCTTTCGGTAAAGTCACGTAGATAGAACATTTTTTAAAATCACGACGTTTCGATCGAAACACAAGCAATCGTCTCCAGGTGAAAAAATACAGCAGGCGGACTGCTGAGGCAGGAATAAATATAGCGGGGTACTCCATTTGTGCAGGTAAGTATAGAGTACTTACCTGCACAAACGGAGAGGCAGTCAGACACATGCATGAGCATAATCTGGACCATGGAGCCGACGAGCGACATGGCTCCCTATTGGCTGAAAAAGCGCACCTACGAATAAGCTCACTTGCCATTGGTGGAGGAAGATGAATGACGTCAGACGTACCTTCCAACTTGGAAGGTGAGAGGTCGGAAGGTGCACGCAGCAACTGGGAGATGAAAAGAGGTATGACGATGGACTGGAGGAGTAAATTGATTGGATGGACAGAAACGGGAGAGAGTGGGAAAGAGAGAGGAGAAGAGAATTGGGGAAGGCTCGGGGCTTTTGATGGTGGAAGTTGACATGAACGCACGCTGCAGAAGATAATCAAATCCTCTCGCACCTTTTCTACAACCAACGTGTTGGAGTCATTACAGTGGTGGCAGTGGTGGGATCGACGACAAGATGTCTCACGCTGGTCGCAAAAGGAACCCCACTGAGACTCCAGGAGAAGACGAGGATGGGGCAGCGACCACCCCAAGCGCCCCGAGCCGAAATGGCCCGGAAGGCCGACCATTAAGAAGCCTGTTAGTGGCCACATTCCACGAAGGGGCAGAGCTGAGGCAGCAAGCTGAAGAGAGAGATGCTGGATACAGAAGGACCACAGACGACCAGGGGATGGAGACGGATGGAAGAGCGAATGGATCGTCTCACAGATGCCGTATTCCTGCTACTACAACAAATGTCAGAGGGAACCGGTCAAGCAAGGGGACTACCTTGCTTGGCCGGACAGACAGGAGACGCCACAGCAAGAACCACCTCCAGGATCGTCAGAAAAACCACATCATCGGGCAGTGCTTGCAGCAGGGATGGTGTCCACCATCATAGGCCCAGCCACAGAGGCTACCGCGCTACCCAGGGAGAATCCTCGATTGGAGGGAGAACTGGGAAATTGCTCTCTCTTCCTCGGGGAGAGTAAGTGACAACAGGTGAATATACCTGTGGAAGAAGAGAGAAAGTCACCACGACAGTCACAGAGGACGGGCAGACAAGAACGAAGAGAGGCAAGCAGGAGACAGCCATCTCCAAGTGAAGAATGTGGAGACCATGGAAGGAGGGCCTGGAACCACAAGCTGGGTCCCGTGAAGGAGTTGATGGTGGTGAGAGGAGACTGGGGCGCTTTTGTACGGCGATTTTAAGTGTCCTACAAGAACCTGGACTGGTCAGAGGAAGAGGCGCTGAAAGCCCTACCCACAGTCCTCGATGGCGACGCCTTGACCATCTTCTCAACAATTCCAGAGGCAAGAAGGACCGAGGTCGCGGGGGTGGATACCCAGGGAGAGAGCAAAAAACAACCTTCAACCAACTTGGGGTGCTCTCTGTGCAGGCTCTGGTCAGAGAGTCTGTCACTATTCTGCCGGCAGCTCAGATGCTGGTCCCTCTTCGACATCGAAATCCCTTTGTTACAACATGGCCAGATTCCCCTATTTTGGTTACTCCGGTGGCCGGGGTGGCAAGTTTCCATTCATTGGCAGGGGCGGATACAGTCCCCTGTCACCACCAAAACCTATTTATACAGGTCCGAAACACGTCCGACGCACCAGTTGTCCTTCACAAAGGGATGGTGTTGGCGCATGTCACACAAATGCCAACGTTGGTACCACAAAAGGGCGCCAAATTGGTTTCTGGTGTGACAGACACGGGCTGACCACTAGATGACTCATGGATGGAAGCCATCTCCATGCAGAACCTGGAGTTATCCAAGATGCAGAAAGAAAAACTAACTAACTTGCTGAGGGAGTTCCAGGACGTTTTCAGTAAAGGACAATGTCCTTGGGCCATACAAACCTAATGAAATATTACATTGATACGAGCGACGCACGGCCAATTCGCTCGAATTCCTATAGGATGGGGCCGGCAGAAAGAGCACATGTTAAGCAGGCAGTGGAAGAGATGTTGCAGGCAGACATCATATCTCCATCGATGAGCCCCTGGGGAGCACTTGTGTTGGTTAAGAAACCAGACGGCTCATTACATTTTTGTGTTGACTTCCGACCGTCTGAATAAGGTGACGCTGGCCGATGCATATCACTTGCCGCGCATTGATGACTCTATGGATGCATTAGCAGGGACAAGATTCTTCTCAAAATTGGATTTGTCATCAGGATTTTTGCAAATTCCCTTGGATGATAGATAAATTAAAGACAGCGTTCAGAACATCCCAGGGATTTTACCAATTTAACAGATTACCCATGGAGTTACTTACAGCACTGGCGATGTTTCAAAGACTCATGGAATCGGTGCTTGCAGGACTACAATGGGTAAAATGTTTTATATATTTGGATGTCATTGTTTTTGGCTCCTCCTTCGAGGATCACTTAGATAGACTGAGACAAGTGACTGAGTGTGTACTGCCCAGCTTAAACTCAAACCATCCAGATGTCAATTCTAGATTTGAAGCGTTCGTGACTGCAAGGATTTATACTCTTTGGTTTTTTCGGTAAAGTCACGTAGGTAAAAAATAAAATAAAATAAATGAAAACAACTAAATAAAATTACAATGTTTCGGGCGCAACACAAGCGTCCTTCTTCAGGTGGGGACAACGTAGCGAAAGCACAACCGCTTAAGTGTGTCTAAGAGATGGCTGTGACGAGGAATTAAATAGTTGCAGGGGATGGAGGGAGGGGAGGGGCCATGGTGAGTGTGTGGGTGGGCTGTGGACTGGGAGGCAACGTTATTTTCTTTCGTGTGCTTTTCTGTTTTCTTTTATCTACTCAAAGCTGTCTTTAGGTACGAGTAGACGATAAAATACTACTACTTGATTGTATTTTCCAACAAAAGTATTTGAAGGGTGTTGTCATTATTAATATACGAGCCTTTTGTCCGTCCAAGGACGGGTGTATAGTGCAGTAAATCTGAAATATTCAATAGAAAAATTGTTCAGCTCATGATTATTAATGAGGGGGGGGAGGACTTGCATTTAGGGGAGATGATGAACGTCTGGGTAAACCCATAATGGTAATTTCCTTGACATCCTAGAATGGCTATCACAATTTGACCCATTCTTAGCTGAACATCTTAAAAGGTTTGGCGGAAAAGGAAGAGGCACAGTGTCCTATTTGTCATCGACAATATGTGAACAACTCATTGAGATAATGGGTCAGAAAACTCTCCAAACAATAGCGGATGAGATTCTGGATACCAAATATTTTTCAATAATTGTTGACTCCACCCCAGACCTGTCACATGTGGACCAATTGACGTTCATATTCTGGTTTGTTAACAGCAGCGGGAATGTGGTGGAGCGATTCCTGGGCTTTGAGCCAATTGAGAGCCACACTGGTAAAAGTTTAGCAGACTGTGTGACTTTGATGGTGGAGGGCCTTGGGTTGGACCTCTCAAACTGTGGAGGTCAGTCATATGACAATGCAAGCAACATGTCAGCAGAATACAATGGGCTACAGGCCCACCTGAAACAAAAAAACCCTCTGATAGAGTATGTGCCTTGTGCAGCGCATTCACTTAACTTAGTTGGTGTTAACACCTTAGACGGCAGTTGCCCAGAGGCTGACGAGTTTTTTAACATGTTGCAGTCACTACACATTTTGCTATTCATCCACACACAGATGGGGGAAAGTCTTTCGGAAGACAGATGTCAGACTGGCATTATGTGACAGGTGTCTCTCACTCATATAAGCACGATCTTCAGCGAAAGAGGAAACGCTAAACATTTGCAGATGAGAGTTCAGAGCCATGTGTGACACTTGAGGGGAGGGATAAGTTAAAAATAGAAACATTTCATGTGGTCATTAATAAGCTAGTGGCATGCCTTGAACATCGCTTGGACGCTTACAAGCGTTTGACCAGTCTTTTTGGAGTTCTGTTTATGTCAGATCAGGTATCTAACCGTGATGTCATAGTAGAAAAGGTCAATGCACTCTCCGCTGCATATCCATCAGACCTGGACATGAACTTTTCTAACGAACTCATCCAATTAAAGTCTTTCATGTCTGACTCTGAGGGTGAGAAGTGCCCAACTAAATTGCTTCAGACGTTGCAGGCACTTATTCTGCAGTCAGTGTTCCCCAACGTTTTCGTGTCACTTCGGATTTTTCTTACTTTGTCAGTGACAAACTGCCAGGGTGAGCGGACATTTTCCCTTTTAGGCAGAATAAAAATGAGCTGCAGAGTAGCATGTGCCATACACGTCTCAGCTCATTGTCACTTATGTCAATAGAGTCAGACCTTGTCAGACAGCTAGATTTTGATGATCTAGTGGATGATTTTGCGAGGAGGAAGGCAAGAAAGACACGAATATAGGAAAGCGGTCGGGGGGGGCTCCAAAAGACATGTGCCCAGAGGCCTCACGGGACCATGATCCGGCCCTGTTCCGAGGTCAGGAGGTTTGTTGGCTTTGTGTTGTATTACCGCCGCTTTCTGCTGCAATTTACGAGCATTGCCAAGCCCCTGCATGCACTGACTGGCAAAAACCAGAGGTTTCACTGGGGGGAGGCCAAAGAAAAGGCCTTCACTACCTTGCGTGATCAGTTGACCAAGGCTCTGCCTCTAGCATACCCTGATTTTTCTCTGCCGTTCATTCTTGACACTGATGCGAGTGATGTAGGCATCGGGGGAGTTTTGTCACAATTGCAGAATGGAGTAGAGGTGGTCATAGCCCACAGCAGTCGCGTGCTGTCTCCGGCCGAGCAACGAGAGATGTGAAAGGGGAGGGAAAGGGAGGAGTCAAAGAGGATACCAAGGTTGTGGGCAGAGGGGAAAGGGGTGAGCGAGAAGGGTGTGAAGGTGATGGTGTGGGGGGGTGAAGGAAAAAGAGCATCGGGGAAAAATATAATCTGGGTTTTAGAGGGGTTGATGGCAAGGAAGTGAAGCGACATCCAAGACTGAGGGGCAGTTAAGCAGGCTGAAAAGCGAGAAGAGAGGTCCGGAGTTAAAGTGGAGAAAGAGAAGAACGTTTGGATGTCGTTGGTGAAGAAGTGGTGGGAGAAGTTAAAGGAGGAGATAAGTGTTTCGAGAGGGGAGATGTAGAGAGAGAAGAGAAGGGAGCCCAGGATAGAGCCTTGGGGAACACCTGTGACGGGTGAAGTAGCGCTGCAGAAGTGATTGAAGGAGACCGAGGATGAGCGTGAAAAGCCAGGATAAAGCAGTGCCGGAATGCCCAGATTATAGAGAGTCGAGTTGGATGATCGACAGTGCCAGAAGCCGAGGAAAAGGAGGACTGAGGAGAGATGTGCGTGGGCCGAGTTGGTCAGGTGGTTCTGGATGGTAATGAGTGCAGTTTCTGTGGAGTGGAGCATGCGAAAACCAGACTGATGAAGTGGGTAGAGGGAGTGGGTGAAGCAGAGGTTGTTGAGGTGGGAGTGGACAAGACGTTTGAGAACTTTGGAGAGGAAGGGAAGCAGGGAAATGGGACGGTACTTTGAGATGAAGTTAGCATTGAGGGAGGATTTCTTAATGAGAGGGGTAATTATGACCGACTTTCAAATAGCAGGAAAGGCAACGGAGGATAGAGGATCATTTAAAAGGAAGAGTAAGTAGGGAAGGATAGCAGGAAGAAGGGAAGTAGGGATCGGGTCAAGGGGTGAGGTGGTGAGATGGACTTTGGAGATGTAACGGAGAGGTCCGCTAGACTCACGGGGGGGATATTGGTGAAGGCAGACGGAGTCGGGTGTTGGTGCGCAGCTAAGGATGGAGGGGTCTGGATGGGATACGGGGAAGCTTAGAAAGAGGAGCGAATGGCATTCGTTTTGGAGAGAAGAAAAGGGCAAAGTCAGTAGCAGAGATGCCAGTGGAAAGGGCGGGGAGGAGTTGGGGAGAAGTGTGCAGAGGTTATTAAGGATAGAGAAGAGTAGGCGGGGATGAGAGGAAAGGGAGTAATGTGTTAATGTGTTGATGGTGGAGTGTAAGATGGCAGAGGCAGCATCTGGGTGGAGGGAGGAAAAAGAGGGCAAGGAAGGGAGAGAGATTAGGGATGCGGAGTCTCTAGTGAGCGGAGATCGTGGGAAAGAAAGTGGTGGGGTATGATGGGGCTGGTAAGGGGTGGAATGGGTACGGTGATGGTGAGAGAGAGGAGGAAGTAGTCCGATGGAGAGTGGGGGTCGGTTATAATGGGGGAAGCCTACCAATCTGATATAAAGATGAGGTCGAGGGTGCTACCAGAGGAGTGAGTAGGGGGTGAGAGGAAGGAGATAGAGGTCGAAGCAGTTAGTGAGGGGAAGGTGGGTCGGGGCATTGTAGAGAAGACTAAGATCCAGACTTAAATCACCTTGAAGAATAAAAGGGTGCAGGAAAGGGAGGACAGTGGAAAGAAGACAGTCGAGGTGGTCGAGGATAAGAGGGACCGGGGGGACGATAGATAATGAGGAAGGTGATAGAGTGGGGGGAGTGGAAGGAGGATAATTGGTGTTAAAATGAGGGAAGGACAGGATAGAGGGGAGTGTAGGCGCAGGGATTCAGGATGGAGGATTGAGTAAGGATACGCCTCCACCTTTGCCCACCCAACGAGGGGTGTGGGAAAGGAGGAGGCAGAGGATGAAAGGGCGGCGGGGGTGGCGGTGTTTAATGGTGCGATCCAGGTTTCTGTGATAGCGAGGGCGGTGAATTTAAGGGAGAGAAAAGCATCCAAGTTGGAGGCAGATTTATTGCACGCGGAATGAGAGTTCCAGAGGCCTAATTTGAGGGAAAAATCAGCGGATGGCGGGGTCAGAGGGAGTGCAGGTGTATGTTGAACTTCTTTGCACCGTATGTAGCCAACCGTGCTAATTGGAGGTGAGGGGGAAGGACAATAAACTAAACACAAAAAGCATTTCCAAAGAAATTAGTTTTCAATTTAGATTTGAAAGCGCAAAGCTCCAGTGGCTTCCTAATATCGGCAGGAAGAGCATTCTAGAATGCCGCAGAAGTACATCTGAAAGCGTACGATGCGGTGACCATATTTGTTTGATGGTTCGCCAAAATATGCTGTGAGGATGGCCGGAATTTGCGTGATGGTGTATCCTCCTTTAAGAGACTAGAAAGGTATTATGGTTCATTTCTGGTTAACACTTTGTGTGTAATGAGCTGGTCCTCTGCACTTGACTCGTTGTTTCCTACAGGTTTAATGGCATTAGGATGCCAATTGATATTATTTTTCTGGACACATAGGCCTGATGCTGTAGGCCGAAACACCTCTGCGGTGTCCAGGATTGCTTACAAGTCTGAAATACATCATTTCAACCAGGCTGGGAGGCACAGTTTTAAGGACAATTAAAAAAGAAAAATCCCCCACTCCAATTTGTGCATTATTATTTAAACAAACAAGTGGTAGTCAAACATTACAAACTTACGAAAATAAATATTTTAACGTTGTCGTGCCTGTCTCGAGTTAAGCAATAGAAGATTTATGTTTTATTATTTTACGGTGGAAAAGCACATCGCGATTTACAGTCGCGTATCCATTAACCACAAATATTTCGCTCACGGCCGCCGGGTAGGGCGGGCGGTGCTGCTGCAGCTCAGCGATAATGCTCTCGCACGTCAACCATAAAACACTCCTGTATGCATCAGGCACTTGGAAATATAATGGCTTTTCCATAAAGGTATCGTCCATTATTAAAGAATCATTATTGGGCTTTCCCTTCCCCGTAAAAAAAAAGTCCCTACATAAAACTAAAAGAAACTTTATTTTTTATTTACCCAGGTAAGGCTCACTGAGCTATATAACTATTTTTCAGAAGCGAACTGGCCACAAATAATAGCTCAATGAAGTGGCTTATCAAGTGGAAATTTATAGCAGCCAAATACTCTAAATGCATGACCCTAAATTTGGAGGGCAAAACCAGAGGACCTGGAGAAAAATCCATGCGACCATGGGAAGAATATGCAAACTCCACATATATTATCTTAAGATAATTAATACAGTGCCTTAACAAATATACAGGCATCAAGGGTGCCTCGGTGGCGAGATAGTTAACTACGTTGAAATATTTATTTCGAGATAGTTTAATATTTATTTAGTTAACTATCTCGCCACCGAGGCACCCTACGTAAGTGGGGCAGTGAGCCCATTATCCCCCCTTTCCCGCAACCCGTAAGCTCTGTGCTCGGTCTTCTGCCCACATAATTTCTGTACCCCCCTTCCTTATTCTTGCTCGCGTTCTGTTCCGGGCTGTTGTCTAATAAAAATAACAAAATTATAAATGGATGGCAGTTTGGACCGTGTCGACGAAACATTGGCAACGTTTTCCTTACGCACTTAAAGTAGTTTTTTATGTCAATGTCAACACCCGAGCAATCTTCAACGGCACGTAACAAAAGTGTTTCCAAATGATCGGAGGCGACACACTAGCGAGCCCCTGGCACTCTCTGGAATGTCGGTTCGATTCGTGCCGCCAACACTGTGGAGGTGGTGGTGGTGAGCCACTGGTATCAGAATTCTCATTCTCAGTACCTGGATCTCGATCATTTGCCACACCGACTTTGATACATTTTGGCCGGCACTGTGAGCTTCTTGACTCAACGTTGAGGGTCTGTTCGCTGCCAAGCACAGCTGAATCAGCGGCTGTAACTGCCGACACTGCCGACGGTCCTGGGTTGTGGTCGATCTCCATATATATAAAAGGCAAAGTTGTGAATATGTGTGTCTGTTCAAAATGTTTAGCGTACTTCCCGACATGTAACAAACTGCAAATTTGCCATGTGGGTACTTTCCAGACTGTACACCATGCAAAAATGAGAAAAATATACTTTTTTTTTTTTGGGAAGGGAGATCAATAATGCATATGTTTTTTGCACGGCAAGTGAGCTGTGACGTAACATCTGTCACGTGACCCGCGCATGTGGAAGTGTAATGCATTGTAGTGTAGTGGTTAGCGCGCTGCGCTACAAACCCGGCGACGCGAGTTCGATTCCCGCTCACGGCCACCAATGGTGACGATTATTTGAACCGGTCCTGGGCCTCCCCTAGGTCGACTCAGCCTCAAACGAGTAACTGGTGTGGTGTGTGAACATTGCCGCTGGGGAGACAAAGGCGGCCGGGTGTGGTGAATCCAAGTCCCGGGCGAAGCCGGGTAGTACAGCTAGTTGGTTTATATGTAGCTCTATATTGGTCTCTATGTACCCGATGGATCTCATGCAACTCTATGTAACTGCAGTTTCCTGTAACTAACCACTGCAGTCTTGGGCTGTGATCTGTGGATCTATATGCAACTCTATGGCTCTCTATGCAACTCTGTGTAACTGCAGTGGCCTGTAACTGCCACCACTGCTGACCATCCTCGTTTGTAGTTGTCCTTGCAACAGAGCTACTGAGCTCATTGGGACCTCACCAGCTGAAGTAATAAAACCTGAGTGTGAGGTTTGAGGAGGCTTAGCCACCGTCAGCCAGAGCCACACACCATCCTCCCCACCTGTGATTACCACCACTTACTTGCGAAGAGCATGGTGCCCTCCGCCGCCTCTGGGTCAGAGCGGAGGGTGGCCAGGCCATAGTCGGTGATCTTGAGGACAAAGCGACTGTCCACCACGCAGTTGGATGACTTGAGCGCGCCGTGCGAACCGATGACGCTGGCGTGGAGGTAGGCCATGCCCTGCCGGGATGGGAAGAAAGACACAACACACACCGTGCTTGGAGACACGACTTGTAGCGACGCTTGCAAGTGCGCTAGCTGCTACACCACTGCTCTCTCCAAAACTCGTCCATGGTTTTGTAACGTCCAGGCCAAAGAGCTTCCCAGTGGCTCAGGAGACAGTCAGCTGAGCTGGCACCACAGGAATCCTGATTTGAAATCAGACAAAAGCAACCGATGATGAAACCAGGGTCATCTACAGCAGCGAGCGATTTGAAGTTTTTGGCCCAGTTGCCAGTGACTGGCTACACAAAATAATGTTACATTTGCATTTCCACTTAACTTTGGCTAAAGTCTAGCTGTGAGAATTTAAAGCATCACTGTCTTACTGTCACGCGATGAACATTTCTGCACCTCCGATGAGCACGGTTGGCTATGTATGGTGCAACAGAAGTTCAACATATGGTACATTCTTTCTGAGCCCAGTGACCCGAGACCAATTCCCAGCCATGGCCGGTCGTTAGCGACGAGTGAAATCTCAGGCAACCCTGGGCTCCCCCAATTCACCAAACCGACAATGACCAACGTGGTGAAGTATGGCCAAACAACCCCCAACCACCGACACAGCATGGAAAGGCTGAAAATATTGGTTGATAAAGGGTTGAAATTATGAATATTAATTTATTACATCGTTTTACCTTCACCTCTCTAAAATAAATACAAATTCTGATTCTGTTAAATGTTTCATCATTGAATTTTTACTGATCGATATCATCATCGTCAGCCATGATCAATACACTGCGGGATGAAGGCTTCCCCTAAGCCGGCCATGACCTCTCGTGATCTCATGATGCAACAAACCACCCACGACCTGCCCGACATGAGAGCCGATTGCAAGGCTCCATCTCCTCGGAGCATGTCCTCTCGTGGCTCGTTCTATCCCTTGGCTGCCCCTCCGCTATTATTCTTGACCGTCAGCCATCGTCCCCTTCTAGCCCACAACGCGCATCGCCCAAGCCCCACTCACTTTCCTTAACGGTCTGAATGATATTCTTGGTTCTTTCGGTAAAGTCACGTGACTTTACCGAAAGAACCAAGAATATGAATCCCTGCAGTCACGAAAGCTTTAAATCGAAAAAGGTCTGAATGATGTCATTAACCTGTGCGTGTCCTCCAATCCACACGTCCCTCTCCCTGGCTCTTTGTGTAAGGGGACACCACGGTTGTAAGATGTTAACTACCTCGCCTGGTATCCAGGAGGTCGTGGGCTCGATCCCAACCCTGACGCCTGCTGTATATTTGGAGTTTGTGTGTCTCTCTCTCTCATCATCATCACGGTTGTAAGATGTTAACGACCTCGCCTGGTATCCAGGAGGTTGTGGGCTCGATCCCAACCCTGACGCCTGCTGTATATTTGGAGTTTGTGTGTCTCTCTCCCCGTGGTCACATGGATTTTTCCAGGTCCCCTCCGGATTTTCCCTCCACATTTAGAAACAACATGTCTTTAAAGTATTTGTCTACTATACATTTCCACACTATGAGCCACTTCGTTGAGCGATCATTTGTGGCCAGGTCGCTTCTGAAAAAGAGCGATCTTTATAGCTCATTGGGCCTTACTTGGTAGAATAAAAAATAGTTTGCTGGAGTTTAGGAATTCCACACGTATCTCTCCCAATCGATCCACTGCTGCGCCCATCGCAGACAAAAGTCGGAAGCTGCCATTAAATTTAAATCCATTTTACTGAGGGCCGATGGACCTTAAGCACTCAATAACGTGCCCCTGACAGTGGTATTCACCTTGACGATGTCGTTGATGAGTGAGAAACGAAACATCCAATCCAGGTTTATGCTTTCGTTTTCCAAAATATCCTGAAAAAATTGTTGGAAAATAAAATACATAAAGGTTAAAATGCATTATGAGCTCACGAGTTTAAAAAAATATGTATAAATAAATAAAATCCAGGTACATGCTTTAATTTTCCTAAATATGTATTTTTATAATTTACAAGAAGCTTAAAATGCATTCCGAATTGACAATGGAATTTTCTACTTGCATGTATATATAATGGAGATTCATGCACAATGGTTTATTAATTATGATCATATTTACTGCCAAATCCAAGCCAGTCTGCGTTAAGCCACCACCACCATGAGGAAGCAATTATATTGTTAAGAGCTCCCATCGTGGACAAATTATATACTGATGTAGGCTGTGCAATTTCATCCCATCATTATGCGACGATCCAGTGTACTGTTACGACTTATGCAATTACTTCCAAACCAGAAGCAGCCCATCATTTGAGACCTCCGGAAAAATGGAGCGTGTCACGTCGTGAATAAATGTGCCCGCCGTTCGAAGGATGCTCACACCGACGACGTAAGTCATTAACTATTTTAAATCGTGCCGGGCCATATGCTGCATGCAACGTCTCAATCGTGCCGGCTTTAGTTTGTTTTGTTCCTGAAAAAGCCACAATAAAAATGTTAACATAAAGCAAAACAATCAGGTATGTCTAAGATTTGTCAACAATGTAATCGCTCATGGCACCTGGGGAGAATACTTAGTGGCACTAATTTTATCATTCAATGCAGGTGGCCCATTTTAGTTTGTTTTCACTGCTTAAACGGGCGACGTAGCAATTGCGTTATTCAAGCAGCCAAAATAGAACATGAGTCACGCTTTTTTAAGACCACACACTAACGGAGCTCTTTTTTTTCAGAGCCCATGTTAATCAATAAAATGCATTACAGAGGAAAACAATTAAATACAAGTATCCATATATTTATATAGAGTACACACAAAAGACAAATATTCCCTATGTAAACTTAGATGCAAGATGAGGTGGGGTGGCCAGGATGATGCCAGGCCACCTTTGTCTCCCCAGTGCTGAAGTTTACACACCGCTATGTACTCATTTAATCGAACATGGATTGCTGTATATGCAGCGCAGTGCCGATCCCCGCACAAAATTTTCAAGCAAAATTACGCACACATTTTAATAGACACATATAATGGAGCTACGCGACATCGTGCAAAAAACAAAGCAGTCAGCATTGCAGCAAATTAGACTCCAGAGTTTTACCCTGATGCATGTAGCATCGAATGCAGCCACTTGATTCATTGCTGTTTATATCGGAGGGAGGGAGGGAGAGGGAGGGAGGGGGTGAGGCTCACAGCTTGACACGACTGACCTTCAGGCTGCCTCGGGGACAGTACTCGGTGACGATGCAGATGTTGGGTGGGTCGATGCAGGCTCCCACGAACCTGGTCAGGTGGTCGTTCTGCACGTCCCTCATCTGCACAGACAAGGGGCAGTCTCCACAAATTAAGCAACCTCCCAGGCCAAAATGGCAACAGCCGAACGATACGACGAATACTCCGCACGAAAATGTATTTTCGGTTATGTGTCATCACTGCATCATGTTGCATGACGTAAATCGAGGATCCTTGCCCTGTAGATCGTCAATTCGCCAGCATTGATTCAAACCAGCGTGACTCTGCTAATGATTGAAAACTACTTTTCGTGTTTAGTTTGTTGTCCTTCCCCCACACCTCCGATTATCACGGTTGGCTATGCACGGTGTGAAAGAAGTTCAACATATGGCGAAATCAGCCAAGAGTTGTGTTTATTTGAATGAACGCTGCTGACATTATTTGCTTCCACAAGGCAATTCCGGCAAGGGCGTTGTGCCAGAAATAACTTTATTTTTTATGTAGAGAGCCGAATCTATGGAGGAGACATGGTCTGCTTATTTACGTTGCAATTTATATTCCCCACAACAACGCTATTTATTAATTTTTGTTACTAATATTCATAGTGAGTTCTTGCTCAGATGAGCGGCCCTGAGCCAGTGATGGAAATTCCACATCTCTCTGGCGGAGACGAGTCTATCCATAGGACACCCTAAAAGTGGTGCATCTAGAAACTTCCCATTAAATATAGTCCTTACAATGATAACATAGCATTCAATCTACTCTCTGTTAAATATAAACTAAATACCAATTTTTGAAGTCTCAATGGTTCACTTCGATCTGTTTATTCAAATTCATGATGTGGGGCTGACTCGATGCGTTTCATCAGGCCACTCATTTGTACCTCCTGCGAGTTCTGTTTATGCGATTTCGTGGACATGTGGCTAACCTATATCTACCCAAAATTAGCGATGCTCTGTGCACTTTGAATTCACTCATACGCAGATATGTGGTTGGACGTGGGATAACATTGTGTGCATTGCATTACTTTCCAAAATGTTACTAAGTTTGTTTTACTAAGTTTGTTTTCTCTGTGTCTCTATGTTGTCTCTCTAGTATTTCCTGCAGTCACGAAAGCTCCAAATCTCTCATTGACATGCTCATTTCTATACCCCCCCCCCTCGACACAGAGGCGTTGTTTCTTTGTGTGCCTATGTGTGTGTCTCTCTCTGTGTGTCTCTGTGTTATCTCTCTCTGCTTGTGTGTCTGTCTGTGTGTCTCCGTGTCTGTGTTTTGTCTCGCTCTCAAATGTAGCACTCTTTGGAAGAACGTAATCAACCAGGTAGGGTGTTGACTGTTATGTTAGCCGACTCTCCGTGTTGTATTGTATTATATTTCTAAGTTTACTAGTTTTTTTCCTCATTCATTCGTACCTGATGATGATTGCTTGTGTTGCAATCGAAACGTTGTATTCTATTATTAAATGTATTTTCTTTCTACGTGACTTTACCGAAAGAACCAAAAAATAATTCCTGCAGTCACGAGAGCTCCGAATGAATATTGTGTATTGTATTGTGTGTGTACTGTGTGCGCCACTCAGCAGGCAGCGATGTCGCGCGGTTTTGCTTCGTGCGCCCTCTTCTTTGGAACGCATCTGCTACCGCATGAAACGAGGGAAACCTGTACGAACATATATCTCAGCATAATTTAATTTATTTTCGCCGTGGTGACGAAATATTAACGACCTCGTCTGGTATACTGAAGGTCGTGGGTTTGATCCCGATCCTGATGCCTGTATATTTGGAGTTTCATGATTTCTGCTTGATCGCGTGGATTATTCTCCAGGTCCTCCGGTTTTTCCCTCCACGTTTAGAATAAACACACTTTTTTAGAGTATTTGGTTGCTACAACTTTGACGTGATGAGCCAGTTCATTAAGCTTGCTAAATATAACTCTTTCTGAAAATTAGCTAGATAGCTCAGTGGGCCTTACCTGGTAAAACAATATATAGTTTAAATTTCGATTTAAAGCTTTCGTGACTGCAGGGATTCATCTTCTTGGTTCTTTCGGTAAAGCAGCCGTCCTTGTGGCCGAAACGTCGTGAGAATTATTTAATTATGTTTTATTTTTATTATTTTATTATTTCCCTTCTACGTGTCTTTACCGAAAGAACCAAGAATATATAGTTTAGTTAAATAAATAATTATTCCTGGCCACTCGCCAAGTGTGTAAGCACGGTTTGTGCCAGACGTGAACTCCCCAGGACGTTTCCCAATTTGTGTGTGAACGTCGGCTCGCTCTGAAATCCCTGGGCCCTCTGCTTGCACACGTTGCTTCTTTCTGCCCCTTTCATTGGCACCGCTCAACTTTGGGATTCCCACCCTTCGTCCCTTTCCCCCCCACGTTCTTACTATGCAAGTGCGTGTGTTCTTTCACACCGTCCGTAGTCAACTGCACTAAACGGAGATGCGAGTGAAGGACAACAAACTAAACACTAAAAACAGCTCTAAAGAAATTAGTTTTCAATTTATAAATTGATATTTTACCTTGCTCAATTCGAGAAGTGCATTAACTCTTAGCCATTGCTCCTTTTTCCTCCCATATGTAAGCACTCGTTAATTGGCCGACAACACCTTCTTATATAGGGGATGCAGAGCTTGGGCAATTGT
The DNA here is from genome assembly GCA_014621495.2 of Entosphenus tridentatus. Lineage (NCBI taxonomy): Eukaryota > Metazoa > Chordata > Hyperoartia > Petromyzontiformes > Petromyzontidae > Entosphenus > Entosphenus tridentatus. The sequence goes on from CM025638.2 coordinate 1,154,125, forward strand.
TGACGTCGGCTGACCAGCTGCTGCTGCTGCCTTCTTTGCTCGTCTGAGGTCCCCCCTCTGAGTCGTCCTCGCTTTGAAAGCGAGCGAATGCCGTGCAGCGGCATTACAATTTGATGCAACTATGATTAATGGTGCTGTTTGTCGCTGGCCGCTTTGCTCAGTAGTCGTGACAAAATAAGAAAAAGGCGCACGCCGGCTGAGCGCCCATTCCTTTCGTGCCACCAACATCGGAAATGGGCACTGGCCGTGGCATGGCTATGGAGTGGTGAGTGCCGTCGGTATCTACAGATTTACCCAACATGCTTTAGGTACGGCTCAGAAACACAGACACATTTTTCAACAAAAATGTTTTTTATCCCTTCACCCCATGTACAAATAAAGTAGCTTTGAGCTGTGTGTGCGCACGCCATTCCGTCGTCTGTTACTTACGTGCTTCATCTCAAACAGGACCTGGCGGGTCAGCTCGATGCGTTTCTTTGGCACCCGCTTAATTGCCACAATATTGCCCTGTAAGCAATTCATACACACAGACATAGTCATTTTAAACTTCATAAAATATATATGTAACCGTGTGTGTGTATGTCTGTGTACGCCATATATTATAATAGTAATCATTTATTTCTCTTTGTCAATTACACTACGCCGCTATTCGGGACAACATTACTCAACCCTAGTGGCCCTGTGCTGTCAGGAGGCACGTGAGGCAGAGTCACGGCTCACCGGGCCTTCGGGGATGGCTGGGGGGGGGCCTGCACCACCATGTGTCCATTGAGCCCCCCACCCAAGTTGACTTCCCGTAGTGGTGAATCACTGTTGCGGTGCCCCCCCCCCACCGCCCCACATGACAGGTCCACTGGCCCCCTCCCCATCCGAGAGGAGCAGGAGCCGGGCTGAGTCGTTCCCACTTTCGTTTATTCTGGGCAAGGTGCTTCATGTCGATATTAACCCTATCCTGTTCCGAGACAACTGCACGTTTCAGGGCAAGTTTTGTCCACCGCTGAGCACGCCAGCAGTTGGCGTTAATTGTATGTAGAGGGGCGTAGCGCAGCTGTTTTTAAAGACTTTCCACTGCACCCACCGCAGAGAACTGTCGCGACACGACTGCACTCTACCATAGCTGGCTCCAAACTGTGCCACATGCCCTCCCACATGGCCTTGTGGGAGCCTCGGTACTGATAAAGGTATTTCATTTTTGTTTTTATTCTAGTTCCGTTCTGATGACGTACACGTACGTACACGTACCTACTCATACGGCATTGGTGTCTGATGCTAGGGAGAGAAAGTGCCCCTTTAGGTCATCCCCCTCCAACATGAACCGCTTGGCCACCCGGTTTGCAGTAGAAAGCCTTAACACGTCAATTTCCACAGCCAAAAGTCCAGGAATTCCCAATGATGCTTGCCGTCGTTTCAAGCAAAATGTCACGTAGCTAATCAAGGAGAATCTAACTGTGAGAATGGCTCTTTAGCTCACCGGTGGGTGAGCCGAAACGATAACAACTAGCCCATGATAGTAGTACCCATTAAACGTTTACATAAGTGACAAGTGTATGTACTTGACTATGTCAGGTGGTGGAGGGTCTTACGATACACACTTTTAGCCAGATCATTGGCCGTGCGGTGGTAATAGTGCAAATAGATCCATCTTGATATCTGTGCCTAGTGGATGTTGGATGTTTCCCTTCAACTTGATATTCAAGTTTCCATTTTACTTTCGTTTAGCCATGTGGGAACTCGAGAGCAGGATGGTCTCATTTGCAAGAGTGATCCAGGTGACCAAAGTTACAAAAGAAAATAACGAACCAAATAGAATTCAGAGAAAAAACAACATTGCACAATAAATCAAAACCTTCGCGCTAATATAAGTCAATATTATATTAAATACATTTTCTGAAAGAAAATTGGCTTGGACAAATAACCTTTAAAAACCATTCATAGTAAAATTAAGTAACTGGAACATCAACATGGATGTGAATGTTAAAATTACTAGTATGAAAACAGGCAAGGATATACATTAAACATTTAGTTAATCTGTTGATAAACATTTCACCGTTGGATCTTTGTACAGTAAAGTAATACTGTACCCCGTGTTACGTTGGTAATTTATTTCTCAAAGGTGTGATGCCGAATATCGAAACGACGTTAATCAAAGCGATTTACAGATGGAAGTGCTTGCTAAAGGATAGTAACATCTCATCCTGTGTTCTTGGAATCTAGGTGGAGGTGAAGGCCGAAAGGCGACAGATACGAGAAAGGACGGGCGATGCTGTCAGCCACGAGACTGGGTTGAGGCAATGCTCATCAGGCAGTGGTATTAATAAAGTGACGACCCATTTGTGAAACGACATAAAAGGGGGAGATGTAAATCAAATGTCTTACTTTATTATGACACAGGCTGTTCGTGAAGCTATACATTTTTTTTGCTTGACAAAAATATTTTATTTCGATGTTTAACATGATTTCTCAATTGGGAAACGGGCAACAATCATCGTCCCCTCCTGCGGAAACCTCGCAGCACCCTCCTGAAAACATTGATTCTTGAGATCACACAGTGGCCACGGAACGTAGTTTAAGGTATTTATTGAAGGAATTTGACTTCCAGCTGTTGTTCAGCTATTGAAACGCTACTCTGACCTCTGACCTTTTCTACTCTGGCCTTCATATCAGAGGTGACATCTCTGTTGTGGAAAAATATACTTCAAGGACAAGAGGCTGTTTCCGGTCTACTCTGCAGCTGTTCCCGATCCAACAAAATGCTTTACTTGGAGACTCGTGTTTTACAGTCATAATTTAGTTATCTATTTAGTTATATATTCACATCAACAGCACAATCCATTTAAACAAAAAATCTAAACTATTTTTATTTTACTAGGTAAGGCCCACTGAGCTATATGGCTCAATTTCACAAACAATAGCTCAACTCCAAATATACAGCACATGTCAGGGTCGAGATCGAACCCATGACCTCCTGTATACCAGGCGAGGGAGTTAACATCTCGCTACCGCAGTGCCAAACGTAAAGTTAATCATTTGACCGGCACCTTGTAATATGCTGTCTGTACAAAGAATTGTTTCTTTCCCTGCAGGGTCATGAAGGAGTTGTAGCTGGAGCCATGCTGGAGAGGAGAGAGAGAGAGGGAGACAAACCATAAGCACGAGGTCACATCGTACATGTCAGTACATCGGGGCAATAACCGACGACAAGAGCCAAGTTATGTAAAACGACAAAGCACTATCTGGCACGTGACGACTTTTTTCCACAACGGAGAGACATGCAGCCAGGAAAGCGGGGCCTCAGCGTGGGTGAACTACATAAATAGTGGACATCAGCAAAAAAGTGCTTTGTAGCTCATCGGATTCCTCTGGTCTAAATAAAAGATTCTGATTCTGACATCTGAGCTCATTTGTCAGTGAGAATATTTATTTATATTGGAGGATTCCAATGCGCTATGAAGCTCTTTTGCACAGATGTCCAGTATGTATGTACGTTGAACTTCTTTCGTGCCATACGTAGCCAACTGTGCTAATCAGAGGTGCGGGGGAGGGACAACAAAAAATCGCTTCAAGTGATTTCGGAAGTAGTTCTGTGACATCTGCTTGCACGGGTCATTCACCAACGCGGGGGGGGGGGGGGGTGCACGCTTTGTCTTGAGTCGTGACGCAGACGGCCCTTCAGAATGAGAGCGTGCAGGGGAGGAGAAGAGCCTCGGTGTGCGTTGCTCAAGGCTCTCACTATCTGCGAGCCGACAGTGGCGCTGTCAGCAAGGCAACAATGCACAGATCAGAATCTAAATCTTGATTTAGACTGGAGCAGGAATTTGATGAACTATTAAGCTCTTTTTCACAAATGTCCAGTTGGGACAGGTCAAAACATAACAACAAACAATAAAAAACACAATCAGAGTGCAAAGTATAGGAAAGGTAAGCAAATCACTTTACAAAATATATACAATTAAAACTAAACTATTTTTTTTATCCTATCAGGTAAAGCCCACTGAGCTATTGGATTTTTTTTTCAGAAGCGACAAATGAAAGCTCAACGAAGTGGCTTATCATGTACGAAGTGGCTTATCATGTGTGTAAATATCACCATGAGGGCGGGTGAACAAGTTACAACAGCAATTAATACAAAAAACAACACATCACACTGCCCGAAGAGGAATTCGGTTGTAATGGGTGACGTGTTGGACTTCTTCTGCGTAGCAGAGAGAGATCGCTCAGCCCCTGGTTACCGAAAGTGTTAAGGTGCCCTCCCATTATGGATGGACAGGGCTGATGTGTAGACACTTTCAACACTTTGTTGGAAAATTGTCTTTAAAATATTTGGAAAAAGGACGATAATTATCGTTAATCTTTGCATTTATATGGCATTGCTTAAAATGCCTCAGCAAACTCAAAAGCACATCTCATCTCAAACGTTCTAAGGGCACCCCTAGTGGCAGCTGCCCCTGCGTGGCACATGGTGACTTGGCGGCTGGCCTGCGAGCGGGCGTGAGTCGACCATTGGAGGGCGATGATTGCAGCTATCACCCACGAGTCATTTTTGTGAATTTGTGCAACATTTTGGACCATGACGCGGCACACAATGGCCTCCTACCCGCTTCAAACAACGTCATGGAATCTTTAACGTCCCATTGAGAGCAAAGCTGATGGCGCGTAGTTTCCCCACTTCATAGACACGACCGCAGTATTAACCAGGGCAGCCTGCCGAATCAGAACTGCAAACCTCTGCAGAAAGCGGCGAACGCGCTAAGGTCGGGCCGCGTCACCACCCCCCGTCCATGGCGGTGGCGGCGGTGATGGTGGCAGTGACGGTGGTGCTCACCATGGAGAGCGTGAGTCGACTGCCGGCCGTGCGCCTGCTCTTCTCAAGCTTGCTGAAGTGGATGTCCTCCCACTGAAGCCGCCACAGCATGCTCGCCAGCTCCTTCTCCACCTTCAGCTTCCTGGCAAAGCGACGTCGCAAGGCGCAATTGATATTCAATTCCTGCAGAGGCTCTCTAAAACGAATTGAGTCTCGACAGATGCTTCGCTTCCAACTGAATCTAAAATGACGGGCGGTTCCTGCTTTTTACGACGTGGCAATGCGTTCCCGGAAACTCGGTAGATGTAAATCTGACCCCATTTTCCCATTGACGAAGAAACAGTAGAGACATCACTTGCCGATGTTTTCCCATTTATCGACCATATTTAACAAGGCTCAATAGAAGAATTCCCTCATCAAAACTCGACACTATAGAGCTCGTTGTATTTCCGACCATCACCACCTAGCCAGTGAACTGGAGCACGTACACCAAGCCCTCAAGATGAATGGATACTTGAACTACACAATCGGTAAAGCTATCACCCCAACCGTTGGGAAAGAGCCATCTGAGGACCCAATCAAAACCATCACCTTGCCATACATAGCAGGAGTTACCAAAAATATTTCCAAAATCATGAGCAAACACAAGGTCCAGGTTCGATTCAACACAGTACATAAAATTCGTGATCTGATCCCATCTGTGAAGGATGTGATCCCTGACATGCAATACCCCGGTGTCTACAAACTAAGCTGTGTCTGCGGCAGTAGTTACATTGGGGAAACTAAGCGACGTGTCTCGGACCGTGTTCGTGAACATGAGGCAGATCTGAAACACGGTAGGACCAATACCTCGGCCGTGGCTGATCATTGTTTTAATGCTGTGGGCTCACACAAAATGGATTTTTCCAAGACGAAGGTACTCTGCAAACCTACTGGCTATCAACAAAGATTATTTCATGAAGCCATCCAGATATATAAACACAGACACAATTTCAACCGAGAAGATGGGTACAAACTGAGCAATCATTGGAAGGATGTTATTAACCAGGTAAAGTCATAACTGGCTGTGATGTTTCCATCCTTCCTGCTGATGTTAGCAGTTATTTCCGACTCTCTGAGTTACATTACCAGGTTAAATGTCTTTACATTAACAGGCTAAATGTCTCATTAACACAGCCACCGTTGCGGTGGTTTTCTTACATTGACATGCTAATCTTACATGAACAGATTGACATGCTAATCTCTCACAATACAATGGCCACCTTCACAGGTTCGTAGTCGTGGAGGTATATCAGCTCTCCGATCTTACATTTACATGCAAATTCCATCTCTAGCCCCGCCCACTTACCCTTGGGCTACACCCATCTCAAGTCTATATAACATCCTGCCTTAGCAGCTCTCCCGCTATATTGTTTCACCTGATGACGATTGCTTGTGTTGCGATCGAAACGTCGTGATATATATTTTTTTAATCATTTTTCTATCTACGTGGCTTTACCAAAAGACCCAAAGAATATGAACTGCAGTCACGAAAGCTTTAAGTCAAGATTTAAGGCTCAATAGGCATAAATCATCTAAAAAAACACTCTAGAATAACAAAGCTCCATGCCAAGTCACATCAGAAACCAGACCGACTGTTCAAATGCATTCGGAGTCATGTTGAAAGGTGCGTCGTAAATCAAGTTTCTGCATTGATAATCGACCCATGGTGGCAATTATATAAATGTCGTAAATGTGGATTGTCGTAAGTAAAACTGTTCTAAACCGGAGACCGCCTGTAGTTGCTCATACGGGGCCAAACAAATGTAAGAAGAAGAAGATGATGATTCAGAAAATTTTATATTTTGATAAATACATTTAAATAACCAAGCTCAACCCTGCTCGGCTTGCCAGGATGCTAGAATATCGGCAGCACTCACCGGTAAATCAGGAAGAATGTCGCAAGCACCACCAGCACCAGGAGGCTCACCACAATCAGCAGCTGCTGCACCATGGTTATGACTGCAAGGGAGGGAGATGGGCCACCTCAATAAAACGCAGCACAAACACAATACTCCAATGGCTCAATCCCCACCAAGCGAGGGCATTCTTCTCATTGTTGACGTACTACGGGAGGGCACGAAGCTAGCGGCACAATAGGATTAATTTGTGTCAGCGCAGTAAGATTCGTAAACGAACCCTACACTTCGGTCCTTGGGAGAATGTTAAAGTTTTGTGACTCCACTTCTGAGCGAAGGCCTCCCCCGCGAGCCACGTCAGTCACTGGGGGGCTGTGTGACTTTACTTCACCATGCTGGTCATTACAAGTTAGTGAAAGTGGTGTGTGTGGGGGGGGGGCAAGTCCATCTCTTCAGGAACGCTGTCGACAGAGAGCTGAGTTACAAAAAAAAAGAAACAAAATGTTGACCAGGTGAGGCCCACTGAGCTTCATAACTATTTTTCAGAAGGGACCTGGCCACTTTTGATAGCCCAACGAAGTGGCTCAATATGTTGAAATTTGATTGCAGCCAAATACTCTGAAACACATGTTTCTAAATGTGGAGGGAAAACCCGGAGGACCTGGAGAAAAATCCAAGCGACCACGGGGAGAACATGCAAACTCCAAATACAGACGTCAGGGTCGGGATCGAACGCACGACCTCCTGTATACCGAGCGAGGTAGTTAACATCTCACCAACGTGGCGCCCAATCTGATGGCTGGCATAGTCAGGGCTACCACCCTTCCGACTATAGACCAAACCTGGACGTCATTTCTCAGTCGACACTAGGCTGATGAAAACTGTCCAGTGTCCTGTCATGAAGTTCGACACAAAACCGGTCCCGGATCTCAGTGCAAATCAAGTATAACCACCTAGACACAGACGCCAATTCCCAAACTGTCGAAATTACAACGGGCATCTAACAAACAGGTGACACTTTTTGGATTAAAACGTGAAAAACACAATGTCTGCTCATAGGTCATTATCTAGAGGACCACCATGCAGTTCTCCAGGAAGTACTGATGGTTTTCTGCTTAATGCACAAAGGCCGAGTGATTCGTGTGCACATTTCTTCCGTGCTGTTTGATTATAATCAGAGTCAAAATATTGACACTGGAGGAATCCGATGAGCTATAAAGCTCTTTTGTCCAGTAGGGATAGGTCAGAACTTTACAACAATACAAAAACACGATGGGAGTTAAAAGTATAGGAAAGGTAAAACCATAACTTTAAAATATACAAATTAAACTTAACAAGTTTTGTTACCTTACCAAGGAAAGCCACTGAGCAAATAGCTTATTTTTCAGACACGACCTGGCCACAAACGATAGCTCAACGAAGTGGCTTGTCACGTAGAAATTTATAGCAGCAAAATAATCGTGACGGTTTAGCGGCCTGCACCATTACTCCATTACAACGGGGTATGGAAGTGGCTGGGATTATTCTTCATTGTCTACTTATCTGACTTGACCCCTTCGCAGTACAGAGTCTGGGAGAAAGGTGCCACCTTTGTTGTCGGGCAGCAGGTCGGAGGGGACGTAGCCCCCGGGCCAGTGGATGAGGATGCCAGGCATGGGCACCATCTCCTGCCTGCTGCCATCGTAGTTGTAGACGATCTGCCCGTGATCGCGACAGCAGCAGCAGCAGGGAGCAGCAGCAGCAGCAATGAGACACAATAGCCAAACAACCCAAAGAGAGCTCCTGCTCAAATGAGCACTGAGGCAATAATGGTGCTAATTTCCTGTTCACAGCCCCTGAGCTGGTGATGTGACGGAAATTCCACGGTGCTATGGCAGGGGTGAGTCATCCAAAGAACTGCCGCTGCCGCTGTTGACTCCCCCCCCCCCCCCCCCCAAGTTAGAAGTTTATTTCCACAGCAAAGCCCGTTGAACTGTACAAAGCTCTTTCAAGGGCCACTTGGTCAGCAGACAATCGCGGGCGGTGGGATACATTTTATCGACCATAGAGAGAGTGGATGAGGAGCTGAATCAACTTTCCGACCAGGAGTTTAACTCACAACGTTTCGATCGCGAGCTACCCGCTCTGCCACTGAGCCACCCGGTTAGATGTTCACGAGGAGTGGGGTTTTTTTGAGGAGAGGATCACGTCCAAGTGGATGTTCGCCGTGGAGATGGAGCGATAAAATAAACTCGCTTGCAGGAGCTACATATGGATTGTTGGATTGCGGAACCATAAGGTACTGCAGTGACGGGATGGTCAGGTTTTCATCTAGCAGTGGATTGATCATGACTGATGACGATGGGGTCTTTTTTACTTGACCTCTTTTGCTTGGTTGATGTTTTTACTGGTTATTTGTGTGCATGTGAATGTATCGAACCCAGTCAACCGAGTTCGATTCCCGCTCATGGCCACCAACACCAGTGACGATTATCTGAACCGGTCCTGGGCCTCCCCAAAGTCGACTCAGCTTCCACTGAGTACCTGCAGCAATGTGTAGTAATCATCGTCATGAGGGAGACAAAGGCGGCTGGGCGTGGTGCTGGCAACTGACCCCCTCCTGTGCTATGGCGGCCTTCGTAGGTGCTACCCGCAAACAGCACTTGCCCCAAAAGTTTGTGAAAGGCTACATGGGGGGTCTTTGTCTTTGTATCATCCGTTAAATTCTAAATGTCCTGCACATTCCGTTAGAAGGCATCCGATCTGAGCACTGATCAGCGATGTGAAAGATAAGAGAGGGGGGGGATAGATCTTGTTGGATGCAGAATGAAGCTAGAATCAGGGACTTTCCCTTGGATTGAGAACGATGTGCTTCTAAGAAACTCCAACTGCTTCACATTACGAACAGAGGCAGCTTGTAAATATTGCGCTTGTACAGACATTGTTAAATATAATACTAATTCACGGCCAAGTGAGGGCACCAAGATGAAAAGCACCTTGTTTTGATATCAATCTCCTGCCATATTTGTTTTTTATTTGAAGATGTTTTCAGAAAATTAACAATGAGCATTTATTATACACATGGGAGTAAACCGGAGCACCCGGAGAAACCCCACTCGTGCGAGAGAGCAACGCTCCATCCCTGTACAGATGGAAACAGATGGCGATTAGTTCACTTTGCTGTATTGCCTTCTCTTGGCGAGCCAGGATATGGCTCCTCCTTGATGCCAGCAGGAAGAGAGTTTCACGACAATCTGTGTGATCCACCAATCCCGACCTCCACAGGCGTGGACCACCGCATTATGTATCATGCACAAACTACGATGGGGTTCAAAGGCGAAGAAGGAGGAGATGGCAATGAAATTCTGGCAAAGAAAACAACGAGCAAATATTTACCAGAGCAGTAAGTTCATAATTCTTCTTAATTTGTGATTATTTAAACCATTGAGGAATTGATGAAAAAAACAGACTCATTCCTGCTGCAGTGAAAAAAGCGAGTGCATTTCCGGTAAGTGCCGCCTAATGCATTTCTAAATGGCACGACGCACGCCGTTTCCGAGATCCCTGCGGTCTGCCCAATGAGGCATTCACATTTCTCGCAGCTTCGACTCCCGCGCGTGGCGACGTTCGTGGCATTCGCGTTCTGCGTGTGCGGTAGAGTGCCCCCCATGTCGTCCGGCATAGCGGTCGACGGACCTGGCAGACCAGGGTTCGTAATGGCGTGATTCCCACTTACGGCCACCAATATCTGACAGTTATCAGACCCTACCCTAGGTCAATTCTGTCTCAAATTAGTTATTGGTGCAATGTTGTAAACATCGACACCGGGGAGGCAAAGGCATGGTGCTGACCACCCACTCATTCGTGTGCTGTGTCGGCCTTCACAGGTTCTACTTGCTAACAGCACTTTGCCCAACAGTCTGTTAAGGCGATGCGGGCGGTATGTCTTTGGGCATAGAATGGTGACAGAGCTCGGTGTGTGAGCAGTGTTCAAAATGAGGTGACGCCTGTCTTCTTACGAGCTGATCAGGCGAAATTAAAAGTTTTAGACGGACACAGTACATTATCCGTGAGTTATACACGCGAGTTTACATGTGCGCTCCAAGCTCTCACTGTTATGTATGTTCAATTGTTGAAAAGTCTTAATCGATTTATTTATTTGGTGATACCGTTTCTAGTTCTGCGTTGGCAGCCGTGTGCGAGCACAATTAACAAACTCAACGTGTTCGTCGATAGCACTGCGCGGCCTTAAAACTAAAAAAAGACTATAACAGGCGACATTTAGGCAATTTCCCTTCATAGTGCATGCGTACAGGGAGCAGAAAGAGACTGGACAATGTGAGTTGGAGACTGCACTTTACACTATGGAGGCCTGTTGAGAATTAGATTTACAAATTAAAATATTGAATGTTATTTATATTCTTCACAATGACGCAAATTATTATTGAGTTGTGTATTGTAAAATATGTTTTTGCATTGAACCGAGACCCCACATCATAAGGGGAGGAGGGGTCCTTGACTATAAGACCGGCAGTTCGCCATCATTGATTAGAGCGAGCCTCACTCTGCTGATGAGACACTGAAGGTCGAAACTGGGCCAGAGCTTGCTTGCATTAAATCGATGCTACCGAAATGACACGACTCTCACGGAAGGCCGTGCGGATGGCGGCTTTTGCGTGAGAGACAGAGAGTGAAGGGGAGTTTATCGTCCGATGATTTACAGCGGCAGCCTGGCTCGGTGCATGTGAAGCCAGCCAGGCTCTGCCGTGCAGAGAAGAGGCACCCAGGGAGACACCAGGGCATTTACATTCTTTGATGACCACTTTTTCTGAGCATTGCACGTAGACAAAATGTTTTAAAGTAAACACAGAGAAAACTGGGATATAATGCCATGCATTGCCAATTGGCGTGGCCCCAAAGGTATGGCGGGGATACGAGCCTCGCAACTGTATGCATCTATGTTGAGCTTCTTTCGCACCATACTTAGCAAACCGTGCTAATTAGAGGTGCGGGGGAGAACAACATACTAAAGACAAAAGCAGTTCGAAACATGATTATATGTAAGTATGTATGTTGAATTTCTATGTTGAACTGACAAGGGCTGGATATCTGTTTTTTCTCATGTACTTTACTCGACATACTCTTTATCCCCACGCCTCCCCCCAACCCCCACCCCCCACTCTCATAACACTCGTTCTTTCTTTGATCCAGCTCTAGCCTAAATAAACACGTAGCATCACCCTGAAAATGAAACCTCTACTCGGCAATATTTATTAACGAAATATCGGTAGTTGTTTTTGTTAACGTGAAGAATTTTCATTTGTACATTTTACAAATGTTTTGTTTAACAAGTGCCCGTACATTTGCCATGAATGCACAATGAATGTAACAAAAAGAGCCTTTCATATTTGTTTAACAAGGAAAGCCGAGCTGAGTCTCAAGACACATTTTCAGGAGGCACACCGGCAAATTTTCTCAGTTGGAAGGGGCAATTCATTATGTCAGCATGTGCGTGGCTGTATAGTTCCCGTAGAGGTCCCCTGAATTCAGTGGACAATTATTAATAACACGCGGCACTGTTTGTACAGAGCCACAGCTACAGTGCGGATTGTCATGAAGACTACAATGGTGGAGGCTGGCTGCAATTAGACCTTGCCCTGTGTCCAGCAAGGCCCACTGCCGCCGTGGCAGGGGTGACGCCAGGTGGACAAACTGCAGGATCTGGGGGTGCGACGATTGCTATGTGTAATCCCAATTGCGTTTTCTTTCGGCACATTTGGACCGCGGTGCCAGCGCACAATGGCCTGCTTTTACGAATGACGTCACAGGACATTCGCCGTCCACCATGGTGAGTGAAGCAGATGGTGCGTGGTTATTATTTTTAAGGTCAACGCACACACTGCCACAGCGATAACCGGGGCGTCCACTGGAGCCGAACCGCAAACATCTGCAACATCAACAAGTGGCTAACGTCCCACCGCTGGGCCACGTCGCCGTCGTAAACGATAAACTGTCTTTTATTTTACCAGGTAAGGCTCACTGAGCTATATAGCTCTCTTTCAGAAATGACCTGGCCACAAATGATAGCTCAACGAAGTGGCTTATCATTTGGAACTGTATAGCAGCCAAATACTCTAAACAAGTGTTGATTTTAAATGTGTAGGGAAAAACCGGAGGATCCTGAGAAAAATCCACACGACCACGGGAGAAAATTCAAACTCCAATTATACAGGCGCCAGGGTCAGGATCGAACCCACGGCCTCCTTTATACCAGGTGAGGTAGATAACATCTCGCCACTGAGGGAGATCTGATGAGATCGGGCGCATTCAAGGCGATTTGGTCACGGTCCATTTGTATGTATGTTGAACTTATTTTGCGCCATACATAGCCAACCGTGCTAAACAGAGGTGCAGGGGAAGGACAACAAACTAAATGCCAAATGTGTATATGGGTCAAGTCTCTCACTGACTGAACCCAAATGCAAAACATATTTGGTTATGCTGCTGCATTGGCAGTGGTGGACAAGCATTATTAACAAAAGTAAATTAATCACATTCGTCAATCACAACATTGTGCGATCTTAAAATGAAGAATATATAATATGCGACGTTTCGGGCTGTGGTCCTTCATCATAGCATATGATTTATGGCCCTTCAGTATGACCCTTCTACACAGCACTTGATTTATGTGCTATAAAGAAGGGCAATTTCCCAAAACGTCACCTATTATATATTGTTTCCTTATAAGGTCACACAATGTCATCAAGTGAAGCAGCAAGACAACCCCAAGTTATTTTCACGATTTGAAAAAATATTTTTAAAAGTCCAAAAGCAAAGGGGGTCTCCGACTCGAGCGAGATTTCAGGCATCGTCGCTCATCTTCCCTCGACACCCTTGAGCCAGTGTTGAGAATGTCACGTTTCTATGGCAAGTGGGGGGGGGGGTGCGTGAGTCTGTCCTTAGATCTGTATAGAATATTTTATTTTAAAGTGGCCTCTCTTACCTTGAACTGGCCCACCTCTGGGTCCGTCATGTCCCAGATGGAGAAATCAACTTCCCTGTCTCCATTGGCATCGATTGTGACTCTTCCTATGACACCTGAGCACGGGTACACCACGTACAAAGTACACCACTCGCTGCGCTTAGCACCACTGCAGGCGCAACGCACACAGGGCACACGCCGTTGAGCTGATCGTACTGACTAAAGGATACAGGCAAAGGTGCGACCCTGCAATTGCCATAGTCGAACTAAAGCAGTTTAACACGTAGCTTTTGCAGCCAATATCATCCATAATATAGGTTTATTCGGTTGGATCGCATAAATATAAATGTATCGTTAAACCCGCCACCACCCAACACAGCCAATTTAGTAAGGTTTGTCACGTAAACAGAACGTACCAATTCATTACTAGAACAGCACACCGGTGTGTTGGAGAGCAAATCCACAACATTTACAATCCGAGTACGACGTTTCACCACTAATTACAACTAGCATCAAGCGTACAGCCAGATTTGTGGAGAAATCCTGTTTCGTTTCTTAAATAGAGGGATGACATCACTTGTGAGCTCTTCACGTGTGAAGGGAATGCATATAAATTACAATGTGTGTCTATTGCCTGTTGGCTTATTCATGGTGATCAACGTCATTGTGCATGAAGGTGAAGCATGCACTCGGCTCTTGTACCTCCCGTCGTCGTGTCTGCGTACTCCCCATTGGCGTATGGTGGCCTGCATAGGCATTTAACAATGTGTTATTTGATTATTCGCTTCCAAGCAGCACTAAGCCTGTAGATTTCTCTCAATTTCAATAGATTATTTAATTAGTCTTGGCCAGTAACTAGTTTTGCACAGAACTTCAACATCAAATTCAATCGAGTGTCCTTGTTGGCACGTGTGTTCTGCCACTACTGACAGTTGTATTTGGGAGTATTTAATATTCCTTTGGTGTTCTTTTAGTCTCATGCCCGTCATTCGTTGTCTGCCCAAAATAGCATTTGCCACAAGTGCAATTAATCCGGTACACACCTTCTGTTGATAGTTTCGGCAATACATATTTAGTACCAGATATTAGTTTCTGTATTTTATGCACCGTACCAAATCTGACTCGGATGTTTTGTTTTTACAAAAGTCTGGTTTATCAGTTACTCTCACAATGTACAGTATTTTAATAGTTTCAATTATTTGGTGAGTTTCAGCTCTCATGTTATTTGATATGGTTTTGGCATTCAGTTGTCTGTTGATTTGTGCATCATTGTAACTGTTCAATTGCAGCCGTGCTTTAGCATGTTTAATTTCACTTCAGAACTAAAGCAGCATGCACGTGTGAAATGAGGTCGCCAGACAAAAGGTTAAAATGCCGTTAAGTACGCAAAGGAGCCGAGCGGAACTCGGCGTGTGCACAGGAAGCCCCCCAAATAAAAGTATTCGTCAGTGTAGATTTTGCATCATGAATTGTAATTCAACACCGCCATTGGCCAAAATCACCAACATAGCTCAAATCCCATTTGTCACCGTAAACCCAAATTACAGCTGTGAAAATGTACACTGCTGGCTGGATTGAGGCGGTGCAATGGTCAGCAGCACGACGGCCTCGCGATCCCGAGGTTACCAGTTCGATTCCATTTCCTCGCCGCACGGCAGTTGACCCAATAGGAGTGATTTCCTTAAACTCCCATCTTCCCCCACCGCCTCAATCCACCCCGCAGTGTAGATGGGTATAAAACCGCAGTTACTCATTCGGTAGGTCGCGCGGGGTGCGGTAAAGCATGGGTGCTCTCACCTCTTCCGATATGTCTGACCAGCGTGGAAGAGTTGGCCAAAACATCTTCGACAGGGGCTCTCTGGAGCTCCATCTAGGCCTGCACCTTTAGCTTTATACAGCAAGAGCGCTGTTATTGAGCACTTTACCGTCCGGAATGCTCTATTAACCGGCATCTATCATAGACGGAAACTTTCAGATGACCGGCATATTTCATGCACCGGCACCTTCTATTCCCAATGGATGTCTGATAAGGTCGCACTCATTACACGCAGACTGCTTGCCACAAATGAACCTCAATACCTTCCCGATGTCGTCAAGGAGCATAAACCAACATGCAAACTCCCGTCATCCTCGCAGCATTGTTTTGGCTAACCATCGAACAAAGATGGTCACTGCACTGTGTGCTTTCTGATGCACTTCTGCGGCCGTCTGGAACGCTCTTCAATCCAATATTAGGAAGCCACTGGAACTATGCACTTTTAAATTTAAGTTGAAAACTAATTTATTTAGAACTGATTTTTTTGTTTAGTTTTTTGTCATTCCCCCGCACCTCTAATTAGCTCACTTAGAAGTTTAAAATACATACATACGTTGAACATACATACGTTGAACTCCTTTCAAACCGTCCATAGCCAACCATGCTGATTGGAGGTGCCGGGGGAAGGACAACAAACTGAATGCAACCAAAGACATTCATACATGGCAGAGCTTTAGCTTTCAACGTAGAACACAAAACTGCCATCCCTTTAATGCTCCCAACCCGAGCCTCGTCGCTCACCTATTTTTTGCCATACCATTGGCACGAAAATGGAGGTGGCGAATCGCTCGGCACTCTGGTCATGCGCACGCCGCACACACCGCACCTTGAAATGTTCGGTTCCACATGTTTCGCTTGAGCACCACTCCGTCTTTGACCAGCCTTCCTGCGGTGAGGGTGTCATTAAGAGCCAACGCGTAGAGCAGAATCCCATCGTAGAAGCCAGCAGGAATGATGTTTTTCTGAAACGTCAAATATAGAAATCAAAGGAGTGTGCGCTTTGGCAGAAATGAGCGAGACCCGAAATAGAGGCATAGTCGATTTAATAACAGACGGGTTTATTTTTTTTGCATAATTTTACACAAAAATACATGCACGTAAAGATACCTGAAATAAACATGCCAAGATATGGTTTCCTAGGATGAATATGTACAATGTTACTTTGCCATTTATGAAACGGCCAGTGAGTTTCGTGAGTTTATAATGGCCGGCGATATTAGTCTTCGCGTTGGATTAAGCAATCGAGTCGAGTCACAGTGTTTACGCCCCGGGAGCTTGTATTAACCGAGGCACGTGAGTCAAATAGGCTGTCGAGTCCTCTAAACTCGGAGCGAGAAAAGGCATGCGCCGTCTTTCCTTGAAAACTAATTTCTTTAAAACTGCTTTTTGTGTTTAGTTTGTCGTCCTTGTCAAAATGGCGAGAGAACCCGTGAAAAGACAGCTGCCATCACTGGCCAGAGAGCCACGCTTACCAGCGAGTCGCTAGCTGTGAAGTTATACTGCTCCGGTGCTCGCCTCTTCAACTCCTCGATGAATGTCCTGTACTCAGCGCCCTCTGGTTGCTTGTAGGTGATGATCAGAACAGACTGCGGATGCACGACAGAGGGAGGGGGGTAACAATGTCTATGATTCGTCAATCGATATATCGATTTTCTCGAGCGCAGGATCAAAGGTGATGTGGACTTCATGGCGCAGCCCTGCAATTTCTCGCTCAGGCCAATGCCAGCAGAAGGGGTCTCCACTCGTGGGAGTTCCGTCTATTGAGTGTTAATGGTTTACTCTTCATCGCCAGCCAGTACGTCCTTGAAGAAAAGCTCAACTATAAAACTTTTTTTTATTCTATCAGGCAAGGTCCACTGAGCAATATAGCTCTTTGTCAGAAGCGACATGGCCACAAATGATAGCTCAACAAAGTTGCTTATCACATGCAGCCAAATGCTCAAAATGCATGTTGATTCTAAATGCGGAGGGAAAAACCGGAGGAGACAGAAAAATCCACGCGATCACTGGGAGGTGTTAGGGTCGGGATCGAACCCACATCTTCCTGCATGTCAGGCGAGGGAGTGAACGTTTCGCCACCACGGCGACAACTGGCGGAGGTGGGAGACCCACACTTGACCCCACCACGACCACACGTGACCTGCCGACTGTGTGATTCTCGCACGGGGAATTCGGGAGCCCTCATCTCTGGCCACGATGACGGTCGTACTATCCTAAGCTCGGCCAGACTTGCAACAGCGTCTAACCTCTCTGGCGGCCTTGCTGCAAATTTATAGATTTATATTCCACCCGATTATTACAATTTTTTCTACGATCAAAGTGCAAAGTGAGCACTCATGGCCGAGCCCTCTCTCAGGCCCAGTTGAAATGTTTTTTAATTGTATGATTACATCATGAGCTTAATTCACAGATTCGCGGATACTGTTTTGTTCTTGTAACATTGGACTTATTCTATGGAGTCGCAACACAAAAACTGCCTAAATATTTGGAGTGGCCACTGTGCCCCCCCATTGAACTGTATCCACGCAGCAGCAGTCAAAACGGGTTCTCCACAGTTCATCGGTAGGACGTGTGGTGGGGTAAAGCGTGGGTATTTCCTCCTCTTCCAAGACGTCTGACCAACGAGGAATAGGCCAAAAACAATTTTTTAAAATACCCTTCGGATGGGCCTCTATAGTGCTCCCTCTCGTTGAGGCCCTTCCGCCAACAATTTAAACTGAAACAAAAAATTTATATTTTTCCAGTTAAGGTCCATTGAGCTATATAGCTTTTTCAGAAGCGACAAGCCACAAATAATAGCTCAACGAAATGGCTTATCATCATGAGGAAAATTATAGCAGCCAAATACTCTCAATGCATTTTGATTCTAAATGTGGAGGGAAAACCGCAGGACCTGGAGAAAAAAATCCATGCTGCCACGGGGAGAATATGCAAACTCCAAATATACAGGTGTCAGGGTCTGGATCAAACCCACGACCTCCTGTATACCAGGCGATGTAGTTAACATGTCGCCACCGCGGTGCCCTTGGAGAGAGAAGGCCATTGCAGAGCTGATTTCTCAAACCTTCAATGCGCCCCCCGGTTGAAAGGAGATGGGAAATTCACGCTCGTAATCCAAAAAGCGGTTCATCCCTTCTGATTCCCTGCTGATAATGGACTCTCCGAGCAGAAAGCACGACCACCCTGAAATTTTAATCCCCAGCAGCTGCAAAATTCCTCGCTGAGTCCAGACTAAGCAATACATACTCTCTTACGGTATTATTATTACCGTGTTATTAATACACAACCGCGGAGATGTTCGCGGTTGTGCTGCAGAGCTTCCCGATGCATTTTCGGGTTGTAGCGCGTGTTTTTGATGTCCACCGTTTCACTCCACGTGGTTGTAAATTCTTCTTCAGCAACTGGATCGAGCAGTTCCACCCTCTTCCTCGTAGGACTTATGATTTGTCGACGGTCCTACTGCTGCTGCTGTGTTGGCAATGCTGCACAAGCACACTTAACAACAATACTCAACACATTAATCAATCTTGACTTAAGGCTTTCGTGACTGCTTGTGTTGTGATCGAAACGTCGTAGTTTTTTTTTTTTTTTTTTTTTTTTTTTTTGAACCTATCTACGTGATTTTACCGAAAGACCCAAAGAATATGACATTCGTCAATTATAACCCTGTGGCCTGAAAAGAAAAAATATAATCTGGTGACATTTTGGGCTATGGCCCTTATTCATGGCACATAAACAGAGAGGCCAGAGAGATGGAGTGAATGATACGTGTTTGAACACCGCACTTAGCACCTTGTGGCCTAATGAGAATTTGTTTTGTTTTCCGACGACCCGTTTTAAATGGACATACAGACGCTCTATGGTTCTTCCTCGATCGTATAGCGGCACCTTCTATTCCCCGTAGTGGATTCAACTGAATCGCAGACGTACTCTTTGGAGGCAACACATTTATTGACACCAACACATTAACACAAAGGGGTTACTGCCCCTTTTCCAGATAACCTATGGTGGTGGGCCACCAGGCTAACTACGCTAGTTACTGGGAGTAGCTACAACGGACAGGACCCTGACTTGGGTCCTCGTCCACGTGTTAGTGACTTCTTCTTGGATGTAGAACGTAGATCGTAGATCTTCAAATGACGGCAGCAACGCAGAGCCCCGGTCCCTCTGGGAACCCGGTTTATATGCTCCGGGTCGTGGCTGGCCCCGCCCTTGGCCACGACCACCTTCGAGAAACCTCTTGTCGTTTCTGGACCCTTCCCGTAGGATCTCACCCTGACACGTGACCACCCCCTAGCCCCCACCTGGGGCCCCTGTGTAGATCTTACCGGTCACGTGCCTTCCAGGGTCAACCAGAGTGCCATGGCCTAGGGTAACCTCATCCCATGGCTGACACTCTCACACTCCCTCCTGTAGGAGTCAGCACTGCATGCCACGCGTGGTGCCACTGAGCGCTATCCCAGCGCTCACCGAGCCCCTTCTGGGGCTGGTACTACACCCACCTACGGGGTGTCCGCGATGACGATGCATCGCACGCCGTGCTTCGCTAGAGCCGGCATTACTCAGTGACATTCACGATGTCTCTACATACGTGATGTCCGCGATGCGAGTACATCGCACGCCGTGCCCCTCTAGGGCCAGCACCACACAGTGACATCCGCACAATGCGCCAGGATAGCTGTGTCACCACTCTCCCAAGAGTTGAATCACTCGAATAACGTTGGTATCAAAATGTGTTTGGTTCTTTGTGTGCATAAACAATCGATTTGCCGGAAAATGAATTCCAAAGAATAGCAATGGTCACCCCCTACTGGCAGACTGATAGCCGCTTGCAGGCCACGTGCTGAGTCACATTGTCACGCAGGGGCAGCTGCTACTAGGGGTCCCCTCGGCTAGATCACATTGCAATCATCGTCCCCTACTGGCAGACTGATCCCAGTTTGCAGGCCAGGTGCTACCAAGTCACCTTGCCCCACACAGGGATAGCTGCCACTGAGGGTGCCGATTCGAACGTTTACGATTGTGATGTACGACGCTTTGGGTTGCTGCAGCACCGAAGCAAACGCCTTGCAAATGTAATTTTATTTTTTGTAAAAGTGATCTATCATCTAGCACCTCATTCGATGCCCACAGGGGAAGTTATTCTTTTTCACATCTCCGTGTGATCCACACGAAACCCTCCACATTGCTGGCAAGAGGGTGCATTGCAGGAGGCAAAGAGAGCGCTGCGGAGGGCCCAGAGGGTCCCCGAGGGTCCCGCCGCAGAGAGACGCGATGGCGTGCACCTGGTAGGCCTTTTTGGCGACGGGGTCGTTGGCGTCGCCACGTTGCCAGGGGGGCCGTGGCATGCCCTGGGCCCCCACCAGGCTCTCGCCATAGAGGTCCACATAGATGAAGGCGTAGTCGTCGAGGGAGAGGCCCACGTAGAGCGCATGGATCATCAGGCGCCGGAAGTCGTCCGCCCTGCAGGAGAAGTAGATCACTGCAACGACACGACGGGGGGCCCGCGTGAAACAACTGTCCGTAGCAGCAGCTGGCACGGAATAACGTTGGGAATTGAGCTCACTTTGGTATTCGCGCCATTCCTATTGCTGTCGCAAAAGTAGGACTTGCCTTTCACAGATGCAGTCTTTGGCAGTTTCGCAGGAAAGTGCCGTTGTTTTTTTAGCTGGGCGATGGTGGCTATGCACGTGGCCTTTAATCCGGCACTGTGAGGGTGAGGATTTGTGTGGATTGCACACAGACGTTGTGAAACTCCGAGCACCCTATGAAGGCACGGCACACGAGGGGGTGGGTGGCCAGCACCACACCTGGCCGCCTTTGTCGCCCGAGTGGCGATGTTCACACACTGCACCGGGTACTCAATCGACCTAGGGGAGGTCCAGGACCGATGCAGACAATCTTCACTCGTGTTGGCTGTGAGCGAGAATCGAATCCGGGTCGCCGGGTTCGTAGCGCAGTGCGGTAACCGTGACACTACCGTGGCCGTTCTCATTGCACACGTACAGACTTCTGATTTCCTTTGTTGTGCATATTTCTCTACGGGGCATTAAGGAGATGTATGCAGCCAAGGTGCCCCCCCCCCCCCCATGAACAATAGACGTGTGCGTCATAAGTGGAGCTCTTAGCGCGTGCTTTGTGTACGCGCATAACAGTCTGCACAGAGTGTTTTAGCATCTGTAGAGCTCTCGTATGTATTGTGCTCACGACTCGTAAGGTGCCAGTGAGTACCGTATGTGCAATACATACCGTGTAAGAGTGCACGCACATCCCTTCTCCCAGTGTGTATCCCGCTGAATTATCAGGGCTTCCCTCAATGCCACGTGGGTCATGGGGGTCATTTTAACATATTTCACCGTGCTGGTCAGTGCGAGTTGGAGACGGGCATTGAGCATATAAACGTGGCGCCATAGAAGCACACTACAACAACGGAATTCATACTCTTTGGTTCTTTCGGTAAAGTCACGTAGAAAAATAATAATAGATCACGACGTTTTGATCGCCACACAAATCATGTATTGCAGAGTACAATACATGATTTATGTATTTTGGCTATTCATAGTGTACTTTATCTTGTTGTACCCTGTATAATTTGTGTTTAAGTTTACTGCAGTGCACTAGTAATTTTATAAATGTATGTATGTATGTTGAACTTCTTTCGCGGGACAAGGACAACAAACTGAACATTAAAAGCAGTTCTAAAGAAACGAGTTTTCAATCTAGATTTAAAATTGCTTAATGTCACGTTGTGGGTACACGTAGGATGAAGATGTGCGCGTTCACATCGCTTTCACCATACCCTCCGTTGTGTTTGTTTGACTCGTGTGCAAACATCGCTTTGATTTACGTCGTTTCGATATTCGTCATCGCACCTTTCAGGAACGCATCCCCGACCTAAACCATTCCGGAAAACCAATCGCCACCCCCCATTGTTTAGAATGCCGCGCGGGGAGATGGAATGGGATTGCAAGCCAGTGCCAGCGTGCCTACCATTACGACAAGCAGCACTGCAAACATTGATGCACGGCGTTAAATGAGGCATACAAGGAACAATCGTGCGTGCGCTCTCCAAAAATGTGCCCTCGTCTCCACACCGAGTGGGCGAATGAGACTAAACAGCGAGCATGGTTGAGCGTCCATCGCCTTCACCAAGGGGCACAACTGGACTGGTACACTGAAGTTAAAACGGAAACGAAACACGTCGGGCCAAGAGTTTCATTTTCTTTCTTTGCACTTATTCGGGTAAAAAACAAACACGGCCAGAAATGCGCATTTGCGGACCTCGGCGAGCCAGCTGGTGGCTTGCACGCGTTTATTTTCTGGACGGTCGATTTATTAATTAAATTAAAACCCATCACTCATCATTGGGGTTGTGTTGGGTTATGAAAACCATGACGTCGTTGATTAGAACACCGCCGCGTAACCCCAGCCCTACCCCCACCCAAAAACAAACACATCTCCGATTAATGCCTCTATTTGGTGATGCATTCAATAACCCAAGGCCATACGAATGTCATAATTAGATGGAATCACAAAGGTATAGTAGTAGTTTATCGCGCCCTTTCTCGATCCACTGCTGGATGAAGGCCTCATCTTGAGAGTGCTTTGACTCTCGACGTCGCCGTGCAGCCAGTCGGTGCGGGTCGGCGCACTGGTCGTGGTGCACCAGCACCGTGTCAGATATCGCCGCTAACCGCCGATGTTCTATATATGTATGTATGTTGAACTTGTTTCGCACCGTACGTAGCCAACAGTGCTAATTGGCCATGTTTGCCATGGCCGGTAATTCAACTTAGGTTACCTGGTTCGCTGCACGACAGAGGAATGATAAATAATGAATTTAACCCAATTAAAGTGTCTCACGTTTGTTTGCTTCTAAATCGGAGGAGCATTCACAAGGGTGTGTAATGTTAGCCCATTCCAGCTGAATATATACATGCTAACTTTAAAAGTTACTTTAAAAGTCTGTACTAGGAAATAAATAAGCAGTAAATATGCCTCCTTCACATAACTGTCCTGCCACACAAAGAAAATATGAACTTATTTATTTCACACATCCCATTGGCCACACAAAATTCATTCTGGGACTGCCTAATTTCAGAAGCATTTGTTCAAAACAAGCAAATCTCCGGACCGGTTTCAACATTCAACGTCTCATCAGCAGAGACCGGCTTGCTTAAACTAATGCCGGGCACACTGCCAGATGTTCACAGGCAAGGCTCCTTCCTCTCTAATACAAACGGGTCCTAGATGGCTTTAAAATTCGATAAAGCACAACACTTCCTCTCGCTGTCTGTTTCATGGCCCTGTTGATGACATCATAACAAACAACACGTGACATTGCTATCTCGTGTTCTTCCAGCTGCGGCGCAGCATTCAGTAGAGCAAGAGTCATCTTAGTGTGACTTCTTTACCTTTTTGTTGTAAAAGCCGTCACTCAGTGCTCACACTGATCATTATTCCACGAAACAATTTATTTTTGCGTGTGAGGCCGAATGCTGCTGAATTGCAAATCATTGTGCTATTAAGAAGCCAATGAAGCTATGCACTTTAAATCTCGATTGAAAACAAATTCCTTTTCAACTGCTTTTTGTGTTTAGATTGTTGTCCTTCTCCCGCTCCTCCAATTAGCACGGTTGGCTACATACGGTGCAAAAGAAGTTCTACATACATACATGCACGCACTCGAATACACTGGGGGGTTTTTGTGTCTCTGTTGTTGAGCAAAAAGCGCAACACACCAAGCGGCCAGCAACAAACAGCACAATGGAAGGTGCAAGAGATACGAGTTAATCTGTTCATTGAATTGACAAAGACCATATAAACATTTGGGAAAGGAGATGATGGCAGGGAATTCCAAAGTGGAGCGGTGCGAGAGAAGATGCAGGAAGAGAAGTGAGGTGACCTGTAGTGTGGTGAATGGGTGGGTGAGTGTGTGAATGAGTGGAGTGACTGCATGCGTACAGTGGTTGAACACAGTGTGATGGATGGGACGAAACAGTTTGGTAGACCAATAAGTCCTCAACATGGGTGGAGGAATCAACGAGTGACGTTCACGGGAACAGCAACCATGGTAGCAGCGATAGACGAGTGCTAAGGGGGCAATTGACCGCCCAGTGAGTGAGCGATTTACTGGAGTGAATCAGTGAGTGCTGGATCATCAATCAACTTGACTGCTCTCTGCTTATAATTGTATCATGCAGAGTGAGATGAGTAACTAGGAGCTGTGCGCATCACCCCAGATGTGACCACACACGGCACAGACTATGGAGCGACTTATTCAATGCCACTGCACTGCATTCCTGTGAACCCTCGTGCGTAATCTTTGGGGGAGTTTTAAACTGTATTCAGCTTGGACGCTGGCTTTATTAAAGACATATTGCCGTTAACACAGTCCACGCTCGCCAAAATACTAAGCGGTGGAAATGTCTTTTGCTTTTGTTTCTGATTGGGTCCAGTGAGCGGGGCTGTTGGCTTTTCGCTAGGGATCTCACTCTGCAAACCACGGTCCTCCAGGGAGGAGCGGGCAAGTGGTAACCCAAGCACAATGTAAACACAAACACACACGCGAGCTTGGGAGGATGCAGCGCTTCAGAAAACAACCATTTACCGCATCCTCCACATTATAAGACGGCACGTCTCCCACCCCGCCACCAAACTCCCTGTATTTTAGGGCAAAAGACACAGGGGGTGAGTCTTATGATCCGGTCACAAATGTATTGTTAGCGTCATTGTGGAGCAAAGAACAAAACAATAAGCAGACGATAATAATGGTATTATTAAGCAGACAATACGCCGCCTTCCCATAGCTGTCTCTACACGTAAACTAATCGACGTTTCATCTATATGTATACTGTACTTATCGAGAACCCATGGCTCTGCAACAAAAGCTAAGAGACAGTTGTCATTGGTCATGCTCTTCCCACAACCGTCCTGTACTCCAAGCACAACCACTAACATTAGGGGTGCCACGGTGGCGAGATGTTAACTACCTTACCTGGTATCCAGGAGGTCGTGGGTTCCATCCTGACCCTGATGCCTGTATATTTGGAGTTTGCATGTCTCTCTCCCCGTGGTCACGTAGATTTTTCTCTGGGTCCTCGGGGTTTTCCCTCCACACTTAGAAACATGCGTTTACAGTATTTGGATATTATACATTTCCACGTGATTAGCCACTTCCTTGAGCTATCATTTGAGGCCAGGTCGTTTCTGAAAAAGAGCTATATAGCTCAGTGGGCCTTATTTGGTCAAATAAAATATAGTTCGTTTGATCAGCTTTTTTATGTACGAGTAAAACGCCGAGATAATATGTATTGTGATTGGTATATTATCTGGGATTTAATATTCTGGCGAAAGAATGACATTAATAGGAGCACAAATTGAAAAGTTAGAGCGATGCTAAAAAAGTCGTCAGACTTCTGTATTCATTAATCCCACATCTTCTATGACATAGTTGTTGCTCAGTTTGATTCTTTGTATGTGTTTTATGTTTGACAACATATTACAAAACCGTGTTAATGTACCAATTAACGACAGCATTTTCAATTATGTTCTAGAAATAAAATGTGTTTTACTTTGTTGCAAATATTCAAGTAACTTATAAATCATAAGTTTGATTCTTGGCAATATAAAATAATGTATACGTTGATTGTTTGCAATATAAATTAATCATGTGCTTATTGGCAATAAAAAGTCATTTATGTTTGACAATCGAGGACATTGTGCATTCTTGAAGGTCCGTGTGTGGTTGATGGGATATGGAAACAAAAACTTTTATTTGGTTTTGTGCAGAGGGCCGGATATGGGACGAGAGACGTGTTTTGTTTGTTTATTTTACACATTTGTGAATGATTTGCAAGTGCATCCTTTATTCGTGTTTTCGTATTTACATTAAGGGGGCGGATAGATATCAACGGTGCGTAGTCATCAAGTATGAAAAGGGTTAGGGGCCTCAAAAGAAACGGGACGAAACCAAATCCCAGATTCACACACAGCACTGCCTTTGGCGCTATTCTAAATTGTTGATTTCCGCTCTAACCAACAGCTTCCTCGATTAAAATGTTTTCCGATGGACAGATGGCTCCTCTTCAGTGGCACATCCCGGTGTATTGTGTTACTGCGGGAGTAATTTGCCTACTTTGAAAGAAACCTGCAAGCCATTATGATGCATTAGCCACATGAAGGCACTTCTCTTAGAGGCTCAGGCGGCAGAGCAGAATTGTGTTTACACCTAAGACAAAAAATTCCTGTATAGCCTTTAACAGACTATTGGCGAAAGTGCTGTTGGTGAGTAGCACCTATGAAGGTCAGCACGGCAAACGAGGGGTGGGTGGCCAGCACAATGCCCGGGCGCCTTTGCCTCCCTAGTGGCGACATTTACACATTGCACCACTTACTCATTTGTGGCGAAGTCGACCTCGATGAGGCCCAGGACTGGTTCAGATAATCGTCACCGATGTTGGCCGTGAACCGGGATCGCCGGGTTCGTAGCAAGCACGCTAACTACCGCACTACCGCTCTCCAAACAGGCACTCCGTAAAAAATATACAAAAATCCCCTACATAGCCTTAACCGACTGTTGGGGAAAGTGCTGTTAGCGAGCGCCTATGAAGATCGGCACAGCACACGCGGGGATGTACTATACTGTACAACACATAATGTACACAGAAAGTGCTAAAAGGCACACGTTGGGATAATTGGAAACAGGTGGCCAGAAGCAATTATTCAATAAAGAACACGAGTGTTGTAGTAGAGTGGGAGGGCCACTGTCCGATAGGGGCGTGGCTGAGCGAGTATATAAGGGGGAGCGAGGCCCGCGAGCATTTGCTCGGGGACTTATCGACGACCAAGGTGGATGACATCGGGGCTGACGGTTAAGTCAGAAATAGAGCTCTACTTCTACAAACATGGATGTCTCCAAAGAGTTTTTTTACACTGGTGGCAGCAGTGGGATGCAGTCTACTGTATCCCGAAAGAAGACCTGCAGAGGAGCTCCCTTGGAAGAAGCATCGTCCCTAAGCGCCCTGGGTCCCTGAGACCCGGAACCCCGTGGGAGCCGGACCCCGTCACCAATTACGTTCCCAAAGGAGGTGAAGGGCCCGCCACGGATCAGGGAACCAGTGTCGCCCAGACAGGAGAGCTGGGAAAAGATAGCGAAGAGACTGGACCGTCTTACTTCCACAATTGATCGGCTGATGACGGTGATCATCAAAGCGAGAGAGGAAGAAAGAGCCAATACTGCGTGTCCTGAGCAGCCGTCGCCTCCACCTGCCGCATGGTGAGCTGAAGCTCCGAGGATGCAGCCACCACCTCCCCTTGCAGCGCAGCGGATGGAGACACACGAGCCAGAGCCACCGCTGCCACTCGATATGTGGCGAGCTAGGGCTCCGGGGAGCCAGACGCCGCCACTCCCCCTCGCAGCGCAGCAGGCGGAAACCGATCAACTGTCCGGCCACTGTTACAAGCTGCATCGCGGACCTCGACCAACTGCGTGGGCAGGAGCTACGGCCAGTAAGGATCTCGGATGAAGATGTGCCGCACGAGATACCACTGCGGACCTTCACTGAATAAACCTGAGGTCCGGCGGAGCACACACGAAGGCTGGGTCCCATGAAGGAATTTACGGCGACCGGAGGCGACTGTTAAGAGATTCAAAGCCACCATCAAAGTCAGCAGATGGAGCGAGGATGAGGCCCTTCTAATGCTGCCCATGGTGCTCGATGACCGAGCACTGACTGCCTTATACACGATTCCAGAGAATCAACATGCCACGCTACGACAGGCCTACGAGGGGATTGTAGAGATTTTCTGCCCTCCGTCTAGAGCAAGGCAGCGATTTTCATGCAAGCGGAGAGGAGATAACGAGTCGCTGAAGGCATACCATAGCGCCTTGTTGGTGCTCATAATTGTGGCCTTCCCACGGATGGACGAGGCGGCCTGAGACGTGCTGGTGGTGGTGGAGCAGATACGAGGCCTCATCCAAGGGAGCGGCCTTGTACTACTGATTATACTTGAGAGCGACCAGACTTCGATGTGGTTTGTAAAGTGCCTCTGAGCACACGAAGAAGCAAGAGTGCCATTTCAGATGGTGGCACAGGTGTCAGAAATGATGGAGAGCGAAGAAGCCAGAGGACCAGCGGAGCTAACAGGAGCAGCAACAACGGCGGCCGCTGGGCCCAGCTTGGGTAATGAACTTCAGGCGACCATAGAGGAGATGGCAGCAGCCATCTGGGAATTCAACAGCTGATGGCGTGATCAACAACAGCGACCATTGCAGACCTGCGGAGGGATCCGGAATTACGTGGAGATCTACTGCTACCGCTGCGCGAGGCCGTTCCACATCGCAAGAGGATACCAGGGTGAAGTCAACCCGAGACAAGCCAGCTCCGGGCAACATCGCGGGACTTCCCAAGAAAGAATCCAGACCAGTCGCGACATCCTGGACACCAAGCCATACACACACATCATCATCAAAACCCTCATCGATCGTGGCAACCCAGGGCGACAAGGCAGGGCAAATTTGGCCAAGATCTAAATAAAAATGGAAAAAACTTGCAAGACGGGTTGTCGCAGCAGCCACGGGGACATTGGCTCTATCAGGAGCGATAGGGGGAAATCCTGTTAGGGTGTTGGTGGACACGGGAGCATCAGTCACCATCATGTCCACACTCGTGCTCGATATGTTACCTACAGCTAAACGTTGCCTAGAACCGGTTTACAGTAAATTTGTCGCGGCAAACGGCAGTAGCTTGGGAATTGTCGGTAAAGTAAAAACGGAATCTGCATAGGAGAAATGTGTTTATCGGGCCCTGTATTGGAATCTTCGTCCCAAGCAGTACCATGCTTATTGGGAACCGATTATTTAAGTTAGCTAACCATTAAAATACCAATGGACCATGGCTGTATAGAGACGCCGTCGAGAGGACGGATATATTTTGTGCAACCTGACACGGAGACAGGGAAGGCCGCCAGAGTACACGCCCTGGTGGGGGAGTCGATGACGATTCCGCTGCTAGCACAGGTGTTGGTCTCTTTGCTATATCGCATCGCCATTAATTACCTAATGCGGGGATGCGCTGACCATAGTGTCACCACTGGGACCAACGATGAGTCGGCATTCATTAGCAGCGGCGGACACCGTTTTAAGACCAAACCAACGATTGTGTATACAAGTTTTAAACACATCAGAGTGGGCAATTGCACTCCAAGATGGGACAGTAATAGCCCAGATTTCCCCAGCAAGTGTAATACAGGAGGTTGAAGTAGTTGCGACTAAATAAAGTTACGATAGCGGACGTGTATCCCCTGCTGTGTATTGATGACTCACTGGACACATTGGCAGGAGAAAAATATCTTACTACGTTGGATCTGTCATCAGGTTTTTGGCAGCTCCCCCTGGATGATGAATCCAAATTAAAGACGTCTTTTCAGACACCGCAGGGATTGTTTCAATTTAATTGCCTCCCAATGGGATTGCTCACTGCACCGACAACATTCCAATGCCTCATGAAGCTAGTACTGTCGGGCCTACAATGAGAGATATGTTTGATCTATTTAGATGATGTCATTGCATTTATTAGGTCGTTTGAGAACACCTGGTGAGATTACGACAAGTTTTCTTAAAGGAGCCAGCTGCTAGACTGAAACTGAAACCATCAAAAGATAATTTTGTAAAGTTCCATTAAATATTTGGACATGTGGTCAGCGGCAAGGGTGTAGCAACAGACCTTGAGAAAACGTCCGCCATAAAGATTTGGCTGACACCCACTTCGGTATAGGAAGTGCGATGATTCCTAGGATTTGTTTGGTACTATCGCATATTTGTACCCCGGTTCGCTATCGTAGCAAACCATTGGACGCCCTCACACCAAAAGGCGTGCGATTCCGGTCGGGAAGAAAGAAGAATTGACCTTCCAAGCACTTCACTCAAGGTTGACTAATGCTCCCCCACTTGCAATATACGGATGTTTCACTACCGTTCGTTATAGATACTGATGCTCGTGATGTCCGTATAGGTGCTGCGTTGTCACAAATACAAGAGAACATGGCAGTGGTAACTGCGTACGGGAGTCGCGTGCTTTCCACTGCAGAACAACGCTCCTGTGTGACTCATAGAGAACTCCTGGCAGTGGTAAGATGTGTCACGTTGTTTTGGCCCTACCTATACGACCGCCGGATTACTGTGCGGACCGATCATGCGACATTTAAATTCTCGCTAAGAATGGATCAACCTTCAGGACAGACGGCGAGGTGGATTGAAAAACTCCAGGAATACTTTTACGATGTCACACACAGGAAGGGTACCCGTCAATGTAATGCCGACACATTATCAAAGTTACCGTGCAAACACTCGTGTACATGTACAATGGGAGCTGCCCGGTGTAAACCGACCCTCCCTGACTCACCGGGACAGGCAATGTCAATAAATGCAGGAACATATGAAAATGATGTACCGCCTGTAGATCATGATCTCGGGCTAATAAGGACTGAATGGATCCGACTACAGGAAGATGATGACTAACTGGAGTCCGCTGCACAAGCAGCTAAAAATTGTCAAGCAGGAGCGCCATTTGTAAAATGGCGAGGCCTTCTGATGAGGTGGGACACTAGAATGTAGTGCTGTTGCCTGGTGGTATCCACCCCCTACAACAGCCGTTGTTATTAGAAGTGCATGCTGAACTTATGCACTTGGGCCACCGTAAAACATTGCTGACGCTGCAATCTCGATATTTTTGCCCCGGGATGTTGAAGGATGTGCGACAGTTGGTAAATCGTTGCCAAGATTGTACAAAAAGGAAACCTTCCCAACCCATACAGCTGCCCCTGCAGTCGATCGCAGTATCAAGGGTGAATGAGCGGGTGGAATTGGATATCCTGGGTCCATTCCCTATAACATCAAGAAGAAATACATATTTGTTTGTTAGGATGGAGTATTGCACTCGTTGGCTGGCCCGTCGCATGGCCACTACCGGACCAGATGGTTGTGACTATAGCAGAGGCCTTTCTCCATGGGTATGTATTGGACAAAGCTCCCCCGTCCCCCCCCCAGAGAAACTTCTCACAGACCAGGGTCAACATTGTTCTACTAAACTTTTGCACGATGTCTGTGACATCATGGGCACTAAGAAAATTGGAACTTCACCGTACCACCCTCAGTGTGAATGACAAGTGGAAAGGCTTAACCGCACGCTGTCTGCAATGTTGTGCCATGTTGTCACGGATGATCACACAGACTGGGACTTACACATCCCAGGGGTCCTAGGGCCATACCGTAGAATTCCACACGCATCGACCAGGCTTTCCCCCTTGTTTTTGATGTACGGGAGGGACCCAGAGCCGCCTATTGAAGATCAACTGGTGACTATCCCTGCAAAATCGGTTTCGTGGCCAGGCTCCCTCAGGCTACCACAAGAAAGGCTGCAAAAGCTCGTGAAGTCGCTATAGCGGAGTCTGGCAGATTGCAATCAGCGAATGAACACATACAACAACAAAAACAGCGGCATTGCCTTCCGATCAGGGGGATCGGGCCTGGTTACACTGTCCTCAGGTCTGGATGGGCATGTCAGCTAAGCTGGACCATTCCTGGCAGGGTCCTATAGAGATTGTCCAAGTTATCTACCCGCAAAGTGTACGCATCCAGATGGGACGCTGGTGATGGGTGATCCATCTGAGCCGCTTAAAACCCTTTAAGGAACCACCGACACAAGGTGTCATTCAGGTTCAGAAAGGCGGGGTCCGGGGGTGTAGTGACGAAAGCCCGGGACAAAGGCATCCTCCTCCAGAAAATACTGCTCCCGTACTGTCTTCCGCTCTTCTCAGGAACGTCCACAATGAAGATCAGCAGGATGGGGGAGGTCGATGGAGTCGCCTGGATGGGTGTGTCATTCCATCACACACACACATTGATGAATGGCAGTGGATGTCAGAGTACCCATTGGGTTGTGTATTGCCTTGTGTTAACAGGGTAGTTAATGTAAAGGTTAGTTTAGTTGACCGTACCTGCGGTAAGCAGTGGTAATATTTGATCATTCTGCCTTCCCCCCTTGCTTTCCATGTCCCCAGGGAAGATTCCACTTTCTGCCCTGCCTCCTCCCCCCTTCTCTCTCCCCCCTACGCCCATTTCAAACCTTTATAAACAGTTGTCTTTAGAAGCTAACCCCCATTTTGCTGATGACGACCGCTTGTGTTGCAATCGAAACGTTTTTTTTTATTTTTGTTATTTCTTTGAACCTATCTACGTGACTTTACTGAAAGTCTGCAATTACCACACGCACTTATGGTGAACATGCAAAACATGATTTGAAGCTTTCGTGACTGCAAGGATTCATACTCTTAGGTTTTTTCGGTTAAGTCACGTAGGTAAAAATAAAAAATAAAAAAATATAAATAATATAAATAATAATAGAAATTAAATAATAAATCACGACGTTTCGGAGGCAACACAAGCTTCCTTCATCAGGTGTAAAAAGGCACAGCAAAATAACTGTAGTGGGAGTTATTTGTGATGGTGCATTAATATATAGGGTAAGAGGAGGGGGGAGGAGCCAAGGGGGACAGGTGCAGGATGGGGGGCATGTCGACACCTTTACCCTTTACCATTTTACCCGGTAAAAAGGGTAAATTACCTTACCTTGCCGAGGCCTACTCCAGAGTCAGCTTCGCAACGTTCCAGAAAAATATTGAGCGAGAAAATGAAGCTCCATAAATGTGTGTCTGTACCACAGGGTTCCTTAAAAAGAATAACGATGTGTAACTATTATTGCTGATACATGTCGACGCTGTTGTTGAAGCAAAGGAAAAATAAAAAATGGGCAGGACACGTCACGGGAACAAATAACAAGGTGCATAAACCATCACGCAAACTCCGGTCATTCTCGCAGAGGCTTTTGGCGAATCATCTAACAAAGACTGTCACTGCATCGCACGCTTTTGAATGCGCTTCTGCGGCCATCTGGAATGCTCTTCATTCCGATATTTGGAAGCCACTGGAGCTACGCACTTTTAAATCTCAATTGAAAACTCATTTCTCTCTAACTGCTTTTTGTGTTTAGTTTTTAGTCCTTCCCCCATACCTCCGATTAGCGTGGCTGGCTACATATTCAACATACGTACATACAAATAAACTCCGGAGTGCAGACCAAAGGATTTGGGGAGAGACGCAGAGGAAGACTTTGGAAGAGATGGCATCTAACAGTTCAAAGGGCATGTCTAGATAGGTGCGACTCGGCAAAGGAGGGTATGGGAGGAAATCAGGGACAGGCCTTTGCCCTCAGGTGGGAAGTTGTTAGCAGGCTGACAACATTGTTCACTGCTGGATGACAGCATCCCCATTAACCTCCTGCGTGTATTATTGGGGGCAACGCGACTGTGTTTCACCACACCGGTCAGTGTGGGTTGGTGAAGGTGGGGGAGCATGGATGTTGGGAGCATCGGAATACGGTTCAACAATTTATTTTGCTGTACCACTTTCTGCTGCCCACAATGTAGCCCCCCGCAGCCGATATGATACCTATTGTGCATGATCATCAACCATACAAGCACTGTGCGGGACTGATCTGATAGGATCTGAAATCTGGCGCGTTCAAAATGATTCGGTCATGTGCTTGTTATCAAAAAGGATCAGCTGTAAACAACCGGCTCATGCTCATTGTCCATTAAAAAGAAATTTCCTGCTGAAATAGTCATCAAGGCATGGGGGTCATTTCCCGTTTACAGCCTTGCCGAGCCAGTGGCTGGAAATTCCTATGCAAGGGGGCGAGTCTATCCATAGAACAACCACTTTCGCATTCCCCACAACGTGGTACCGATTTTATCGACCCCAGAGGGACGATGATGAATGTACGTATATTGACCTTTCGCACGGTACCTAGAAAACCGTGTTAATTGGAGGTGCGGGGGAAGGTTGATGATGAGCTGTCAACCCCCACCATCCAAACCAGGATTTGAACCAGCAGCCATCCGATTGCGAGCTGCTCACTCGAAGCCAGTGATAAACCCACCGATACACTCCGCTACGGCTGACGTAATCATCTGGCTCAGCCAGCTCAATGTGTAGTGACATCGGGGATGTCACTGTATGGTGCCGGCCCCGGAGGGTCGTGGCGTGCGATGTTCCTACATCGCGGACAGCACTGGGTGGGTTGCTGTGTGATACCGGCTTTTTAATATAGCACGGCGTGCGATGCACCGTCATCGCGTACACCCCGTAGATGGGTACAGTACCAGCCCTAGCGGGGCTTGGTCAGTGCTGGGATAGCGCGGGCACCACGAATGGCATGCAGTGCGGTCTCCCACAAGGGAGAGTGGGAGAGTTTCAGCCCAGGGACAGGGTTGCCCCGGGCCATGGCACTCTGGTTGATCCCGTAGACACGTGATATGGAGTGTCCACAGAGAAGCCCCCAGGTGGGGGGGGCTAGGGGGTGATCACGTGTCCGGGGAGAGCTCTCGAGAGGGATCGAGAGGGAACTAGAACGCTCGAGCAGGCGGGCGGGTCCTGGGCGGAGCCAGCCCCGACCCAGGAGCATATAAGGTGGGTCCCTGAGAGGGACTGGGTCGCTTCGTTCTGCAAGCTGGAAGCTGGACGTCCTACAAGGCATCAACACGTGGCCAGGACCCGAGTGAGGGTCCGACCCTTCGTAGCAGTAACTCCTCCGTATAGTGTAGTTAGCTGGGTGCTCACCACCCTAGGCTGTACTGTATCTGGTAAAGGGGAAGTTACCCCTTTGTGTATTACGTGTTGATATAATACATGTGTTGCCTCTAAAGAATAACGTCTGCGACTCAGTTGTACTCACTACAAATGTAAAAAGGAGCTGTTGCTCAACATCAACAATATCAGCTGTATGAAGAAGGAAGATCTCTTGTCTATATCTTTTCCCCATTTAATTTCAAATACCAGGGTTCTTAAACTGTAATTCCTGCTGGGCCATACGGCACGTGTTCGCCACGTGCACAAACGTCTTTACATTGCATAAGACTATGCCACAGTGGCGAGATGTTAACTTCCTCGCCTGGTATACAGGAGGTCATGGGTTTGATCCCGACCCCGACGTCTGTATATTTTAAGTTTGCATGTTCTGCCCGTGGTCGCATGGATTTTTCTCTCGATCCTGTTTCTTCCTCCACATTTAGAAACATACGTTTAGAGTGTTTGGCTGCTATACATTTCCACGTGATAAGCCACTTCGCTGAGCTATCGTTTGTGGCCAGGTTGCTTTTGAAAAGAGCTATAAAGTTCAGTGGGCTTTACCTGGTAAAACAAACATAGCTTAAATAGTTTAGTTTTAGTTTCTGTCCACACCCTCACCGACAAGTCCTGGTGGTCATCCATCAAATTGCTAACCAGGTACTGTCCTCCTTAGCTTCAAAGAGCCAACCAGACCGGGTTGCATATATAATGTGGTTATTATGCAGGGGTGAAAGTGGGAACATCCTTCTCTGGGGAAGGCAGCACCCATTAATCCTATAAACACATTGCTCAATTAGATCCGGATATATCAACTGCAGCTTCCTAAGAGCTTAATTAAGAGGAGGAGGAAGGTGTGAAGACCACGTGGTACGCTTAATGCTTCCATGGATAATTATCAAGCACCATGTAACTGCATCAGCCTGTGTTTTATATGCAGCTGCTGCTGCTGCTTCAACAGAGAGAGAGAGAGAGTTTATACCGCACACAACGTGGATTATGACGAACGCCACCCTGGCAAACGCCCGATCTTGCCAGATCTCGGAAAGCAAAGCGGCTTTGAGCCGGGGCACCACTCGCGTTGAGTGACCATCATCCACGCACGGCAGGTGTCATTGATTGTATTGATTGTGTTTGCTTACGCGGCTGAGAAACATTCAGCCTTAAGCTGTTTAACAAGAATGACCTACGGATGACCTTGATGAGTGGGTGGTATAGGCTTAATACTGGACACCTTTAAAAAAAGAGCTTCATAGCTCATCGGATTCCTCCAGTATAAATATTCTGATTCTGATACTGCGAGGCTATGTTCTGGGCAGAGCATAATAGTCATCATTGTACCGTACTTATGTGCTCCCTCATCTATTCCCGTTTTCACCAAGCCACAATTACCAGCATGATGAAGTATGGTCAAACGACCTCCAATGATCGTCACAGTGTTGGGAGGTCGTAATCCAGCAGTGGATTACAGCTACTGAAACTATGAAATAGGTCACGTAACATGACATTCAAGAACTATCTCTGAATTAAGAGATTAATTGGGCTTTAAATTAATGGTATATAAGGTATGCATAAATGTAGCTTCAAGAGCAAAACATGCATATCAACATGCTTTGTTTGTTTGGATGACATCGCCATTCTCTCCTATATTACACTACTTCTGTACAGTCCGGTATGTTAATCCACTGCTGGATGAAGGCCTTTCCACGCCTTGTGGGCCCGGAAGTGATATGTTGTTTTACCATACTTCACCACGCTGGTCAATGCGAGTTGGTAAAGATATGGGGGATAACATATCCGTGGATATTACTACACTGTCCGCGAAGTGCCCACAATGTCGATAACGCCTGTCTTCTGTGGACTGTGGTCCCTCCAAGCAGGCAATGTCCAAGCTCAACCCGCTTAGCTTGCAGAGATATGACGCGGTGGGACGAGTTGTCCCGGGTCATGTGGATAACAATTCGCGTAGTGTAACAAGCAGCAGGGCTTCACTCGAATCTCGTGAATTGGGATAGAGCAGAGGTTGGCAACCCTTCAAAGAATAAGAACCATTTTTGTTGTATTTTATCGTCACCAAGACATTCCATAGTGACCCACCCCTTGCCATATTTAATCAATTATGTTTACGTAAAATGATGCTTCACATTTACGGTTTTTTATTAAACCGCTGCCCGCAAAGGGGAAGCCAAAGAGCTGTCGCTTGCGGCTCTGGAGCCCACCCCGAGGATAGAGTCATGTGACTTGGTGAGGCTTTTCTGTGTAAACAAAGTTAATAAACAATTCCATATATTACACACAGAGAGACCAGCGGCCTTGCAAACCACCACCGAGATGAATATTGAGATGGAATTTTACATGAGAATATTTCTGCTCCGGGGAAATATTTGTTGTTGTTTTTCTGGAGCTCAGCCTCACTGGACCTTTGGATATACTTGTGACGTAAAACTTTCGTGGCTGCAGGAATTCATAT
Organism: Entosphenus tridentatus; assembly: GCA_014621495.2. Lineage (NCBI taxonomy): Eukaryota > Metazoa > Chordata > Hyperoartia > Petromyzontiformes > Petromyzontidae > Entosphenus > Entosphenus tridentatus. The sequence continues at coordinate 1,191,755 of CM025638.2, forward strand.
TCTATTGTTCTTTCGGTAAAGTCACGTAGATAGAAAAAATAGCAATCAATTAATATAAATAAAGTTAATACAAATATCACGACGTTGCTATCGCAACACAAGCGGTCCTCATCAGGAACAGAATGATGACGACCGCTCCGTGACTTTACCGAAAGAACCACAGCATATTGGATATACTTGAAAAAGAGCATAGCTCATCGGTTTTCTCCAGGATAAATTAAGATTCTGATTCTGAACTCCAGACTGAAATGAAGCCCTGGCTAATGGGCAAATGGCATTGTACAAACGCAAGGTAACGGATAGCAGGAACAATTAAGAGCGCGCCAGTGACCTCGAGCCGATAATGAAAACATCGTGACGGAGCCAGTTGAAACATCGCGACAGCTGCGACAGCCACCCCGGGCGAATGATCAAAATAGCCACGCGCGGACGAAGCAAGTATTCTTAAAGATGTTGTCACACAAGCACACGCACGGGCACTCTCTCGCGACAACCTGCAATGCATCACTTGCCGCGAGTTATTCTGAGCGAACTCCTGTGCGGCTGTCACCCTTTATAATTTGAACAAGAATAACAATCATAATTTACAGGCCTTTGTCAATCCACTTCTAGATGAAGGACTCCCTTCCCTCTTGGTCGTGTCGGTTTGATCTCCGTGCTTGTTTGATTGTATTTCAACACGCTGAGTATCGAGTGGCTTACACTGTTCTGATGAGTCCTATTCTTTACGAAACTGGCATATGGTTGTTCTATCGCTGCCCTCTGCTGCCCATCACAAAGCCCCGCGGCTGCCTATAACAACCTGACATGCATCGTGGTCAGAATCTGAATCTGTATGTATACTGGAGGAATCCGATGCGTTATAGAGCTATTTTTCACAGATGTCTGTTGGGGCGGGTCAGAATGTTACAATGATGGCCACCCATCCCTGCACTTTGCAGGCTCACACCTGCTCAGCTTCCGGCGAGATTGACCATTGCCTTTAATAACGAGGAAAATAATCATGTACAGCCCTCTTGTCGATCCACTGCTGGATTAAAACCTACCCATGGCCGTGTCACGATCGGTCTTCAGTGGAGTTTGACAATATTTCAACATGCTCTGGATGTCCACGTTTGTTGCTGAAGGATGGAAGGTGGTAGACCGGGTGAGATATTACACTACCCAACTTGCCAGGGCACTTTTGCAAATGAAACTCGTCTTGGCCTTTCGCGCTTGAACTATCTCACGTGGTTAAACAAAATGAACGTGGCTTGATGTTAGCCGAGCCCGTAGCGCAGAACCAATCACTGCGCCAGCGCTCCCCCATCACGTCCTTTATAAACGGTGATATCAATTGGTTTGTTCACATTGGCCGTGGTGTGTGACTAAACCGGCATACACAAACATAAACGACCTCCGATTCAAGTATCTTCACATAACTAATATAAATATTTTCTTTAGTCTATGCCTCTTAAATTTTGAGTCCACACATCACACATGTTAACTAACAGCAGTGTCAGCATGTGTTCAAGCTCGCAGACAGTGGACCCCTTTCGCCCATTTTAAGGCTCATCAGCGGAGTCTGACTTTTAATATTTTAATAACAAATACAACTGGTTCACAAGATTTGTATTTTGTGAGAGCACTCTTTCCAAACCACGGGCGACCCATCGGTATAGAACTCTCTTATTATCGGTGAAATGGCAGTCCAATATTGAGGATGATCCCATTATCCGCGGGGTTTATCGCGATTTTAATCCTCTTATCCACGGGGGGAATATGCGATCACAGATGACCCCGCGGATAATCGGAAGAAAGTGCCGTTCTACTTTTCTTATCCGTGAGAAAAATCGCGAGTATTAGGAAGAAGCTTTTTGCCACGCATGGATAAAATCGCGGAAAATAGGCTGAAATACATCCGTCGATTATAGAAGTGTTTTGTGAATGATAAGATGAGTTCTCCCGTACTAAGAAAACAACTCGCGCGCTGTAGAGGGGGCAGTGTGGAGCTATACGAGTTGGACTCCCCATGCAGTGTCGCTGCTATTGCGACTAACAGCCGCAATTCCATTGACAAACCGATTGTTTTTCCTCTCCTTTTTACTGCATCGTTCGTATTGATTCTCGTGACTGTTTTCTCTGCGCCTCTTTTGAATCTGTTCTCTATTAGCCTTTGAAAATGATATGATTAGTCCGTATAGAATAACTCACTTGGCCAAACAGTCTCACATTGCAGCTGATTCACCCCATGTTATTGTGATGTGATAATGGGATTATTATATTTTTTTAAGATACCTATTTAAGATGAATACTAAACCTTCAAAATATCTAAATATACAATTGATCGCAAGTGTAAAGATAAAATAATCGGCGTTAGGAGGGGCGTAAAACCTAAATGCCATGGCAAATGCATCACTTGTAAACTCAACTGCTAGTTTGCTAAAGATAAACATGCATTGGAATACCAGCAACACGTCACTAAAGACTCACTTATATACTGATTATATACAACAATGACTGGGCTACGTAATTTCTGATGATGTTCTAGAAGGAATGCAAACAACACATCCGCCAATAACGTTGCGTGTACTTAAACGTAAAATATGTACTGTACAGTATAATGAGCGACGTTTCGGGTAATGGCCCTTCTTCATAGCAGATACATTTATTCATATGAGGAAAGGTCATTGCCCAAAACATCGCCCATTACATACAGTATATCGAATGTGTTGAGTTATTTTTATTAATTGTGCACCACTGCCAACGCACCAGCAGCATCACCAAATCATGTATTCTAGATGAAAGCGAAAGCTGAAATATTGAAGAAAAAAGAGTATAGCCTATGTCCATATTATGGCCCCTAAAATTACGGCCGGCACAGAGGTTATTAATCAGTTGCACTCGGAGAGCAAGGTTCATCTTCTAAGTTCTACTTAGCTCATCGTCTCGTGTGAAATCCACACGAGAACGAAGTCAATTGCCTCCCGTGGAGTGTGACGCTAGAGCCGATAGAGCGCGGGTAAAGCCCATATCGGGGCCATCCATTTCGTAGGTACGCAAACATCTAGCAAAACTTGACCCCCTCCTCCCTGTACGCACGCGTACTTTTTACCCCCCCCCCCCCACCTGCGTACGTACGCTTGACCCCTCCTCCTCCGAATCCTATAGAACGGCCGATATTTAATCCACGCAGAAACGATGAATGATTTATATTAACGTGTTTAAGCTAACAGATAGGCCACCGCCGGACCATCTAACTCATTTGAAGGCCAATGTAGACAAGTTATTATCGAGGCTTCACCCCCCCCCCCCGTTCCGATGCGTGCATTGTCAGTAGACCCCCCCCCATACGCAAGCGTACGCATGTGGGGTGGACGCCCCGCCCCCCTCCATGCGTACGTACTAAATGGATGGCCCCATACCAGTCACTTGTGAGTTACAACAAATATGTATCTTGAAATAAAGTAAAAAAATCAATAAAATTGTAAAAACTGCGTTCTGTATATCCACTAGAAATATAATTCGATCATGAAACAGAGGCATGCTGATGTGCCTGACGAAGAAAATATTTCTGAATAGATCCATGTCATGACAGGTTAATAGTATACACTGATTAAACACGTTCTTGCTTTGGTACATCGATTTATACATCGCTTTTCATTCAGTTGAGTTTTCCAAAATCACACCATCCAACGTGCTCTCATCCACGTCACACGTAACGATACATGGCACGTCACGTTAATATTTATCCAGAAAAGTCCAATGACTAATTTTCAGGAGGGTCCTGCTATTTACATTGAGGTGTTTATTTTTAGATGTTTTCAGACAATTTTTGAAGTTGTTTATATACAGATGGGAGGAAACCCGGAGCAAACGGAGAAAACCCTCCGCATGCAAAGTGGGCAACACCGAATCCCTGGTACACACGGAAACAAGACGGGAGATTCGTCCACTTGCGGTCCTGCCAAGCCAGGGTTATGGCAAACCCGTCGACGCTCAGGGGGGAAGGAAGTTTTACAATCCTTGTGTGAACCACCAACCCTCGCTGCGTTTACAGTGTTGTATTAACAAGCTGCGTGCTAACCACCACCTGCTCGGCTCATGGATAAAAACAAAGTGGACGATGACAAAACAAATGAAGCAAAAACTAAAACGTGTTGGGAAAGAATTGGGCTTGCACGTCGAACACGAGTTCTCAGCACGGCGGGCGACACCCGCGATCACGACGGCGGAGTACACAAAGACAAAACAAAGACTTTCCCCGTGTAGCCTTAACAGACATTTGGGGCAAGTTCTGTTATCGAGTCGCACTAATGAAGGCCGGCATAGTACACAAGGGGGTGGGGGGTAGCCAGCACCACGCGCAACCGTTTTTGTCTCCCAGTGGCGAGGTTTTTTTACACGCCGCAACCAGATACTCACCTAGGGGAGGTCCAGGGACCGGTACAGATACTCGTCACTGGCATTTAGTCGTAAGCGGGAATCGAACTTGGGTGGCCACGTTTTGTAGTGCAGGGCGTTACACGACCGCGGAGAAGCAGAGCGACCAAGCAAACATAGGGGGAGACCTCACCGCGGCCAGCGTTCTTGATGAACCCGATGATGGTCTCGATGTCCTCGTCAAGCAGGATGCGGTCGGTGAAGACCTCGTGTTCCAAGAACGGCAGGTGATCTTTGAGCACCGTGTAGATGCCCTCGGTGATGAAGTAGTTGGTCCGGTCGTCCACATTCTCGTCTTCGTAGATCAACACGGCGCGGTGCGTCCAGTTGAAGTGCCTGTGCATGTGCATCGCGAACTCCCCCAGCTTGTTGTAAGAAGGTCCCGTGCGGGTGACCAGCGCGTACTCCTGGTCCTTCTGAAAGCCCATCGCTGGCGCTCCTCCTGTGATCATGGGCATCTTCCAGTGCGTGCTGAAGCGAGCCACGGGCGCCGACGTGTAGACACAACCGGGTCCCACGAACGCGTCTGGCGGCTTGGAGCTCAGCTTGAAGTCCACCGCGGTCAGCTGAGCCACGGACACCGAACAGAGGCCGCTCACCGGGTCCTCGGAGTTGCCCCGGTCATACCTCAGCCGGTAGCCGGGTAAGAGGTGGACGTCTTGGTTGATTCTCTCCATGGCCAGATCTATGGCAGGACCGGTCCACGGCCACGCGAAGTCGTAGGCGTCGTTGGAGTCGGGTAAGATGATGCCCATGTTGATGTCCTGGAGGGCCGCGTCGTTGTCCGAGTTGGGAGAAGAGGCCACGAGGCAGCAGGCGCATAGAGAGGCAAGGAGGCAGCAAAGGCGTGCGGGTGCCGGCATGCTCACGGCGGCGATCTCACGCTCGGCGCGTTAAAACACAAAACGCCGCGTGGACAGCAACTCTCCGAAGAACTTGGGCGGCACGTCAAGACCGGCTCACAGACCTCGAGAGTGCGACGTTCTTTGTTGCTCTTGCTTGCCTTCCCTTTTATACTGTGTCATATGAGCCTTCCCCCTTAATTACAATTGATTGCGTCTCTTAAAAATGTACCAACCACATTAAACAAAAAAACTACACTAATGTTATAACAATGATTAGTTGCCCACTTAAACAAAAAAAAACAACAATACGCGAGATGATGATCTCGCGTGAACTCAAATTGAAATGACCGCTGTGGTATATTGTCCACTCGCCCTGCCACTCTTCGTGCTGCTCGTCTGAGCCACCTCGAGAGGCCCAGGAATGACGATGACGAAGATGGTGCAGCAGCCGGTGACCCCCCCAGGGCACAGTGAGCAGACTCCGCGGCGCTTGGAAAGTGCCCGCAGCATGGTCGGTGGTGCTGCTCCTTCGCCCGTGCCCTGCAGACTCGATGCGCGTGCCTTGTGGGAGGGAAATCTTTCCTCCTGCCGCCTTCGGGGTCGAGTAGTTTTGCCTGCTTACCAGCTTAGCGCTTGTGGGGGAGAGATGTAGAGGAGTGAGTGGGATTGAGGGGCGTTGGAAGTGGAGGGTGGTGGGGAGGGGTGGACCTTGGTGGAGAGGTGGTGGGGTGGCGCATGTCTGGTGGGCTTCGGGTGAGTACACAGCTCACGGGTAAATGCCTCACCACAGTATGAGAACACAGCTTGTAGACATACGACATCTAACGCCTCTATATTGCAACTGCAATTGCTCACATCCGCCAATCGCATTTTGGACAGACCACCAGCGTAAATACCGCACGGCAGTGTTCTTCACAACATTTTAGAGGGCGTCCACTTTCGCCGATAAGACATCACTGTTGATAGCCGCCGTACATTTGAAACCATCGGGTTTGCCGGCACGATGTTGGGGGTGTTTTCACGTTTGTGTGAGGCAGCACGTCACGGGCCGCACTAAAGGCCATCAGGGGTCGCCAGTGGCCCGCGGGCGTTACAATTAAGAACACTGCTGGACATGGTGGTCCAAATGTCTTGTGACCCGCAATTCATTGACCCCTAACAATTTTTTCCTGCGCATATTAATTTCAGTTTTAAACAAACATTACTTAACACATTAAGTTTTTGGGAATTAAATGGGGGTCACACGACATCTGGACCACCCTGTAGTTTGCTACAGGACAGTAAAAGTACTCTATATTAAGTCAAAAGCCTATCCCACCAATCTCAGAAGACTTCAGTGCATCTTTAAAGACTCTCCTCTAAGATCACGTTAATCAAAATATTAGATCACAATTTGGGAAAATGGTCAATGTATATCAGTCGGGTTTTTATAAATTCATCACCATTTAAATTAAAATGTACAGATATAGTCAGTCCTTTTACTGGTAGGAACATCCTGGTTACACCAGCTCACAGGGGATGATTGTGTCTGTCCGTCCGTCGTGCATCCAAAAATGGGAGGGGTGGGGCTGGGTGGAGAGGGGAGGGTGGGGCTGGGTGGGGAAGGGGCTGGTCACCCCGTGGTGCCCTTATAAAACTCAACGTTTAACCTACTCACGCCGGCTTGTGCCCGCCCTCACAGTCGGCCATATTTGCGGAATACACCACGCCGCCGTTGACCCTGGCCTTTGACCGAGCAACCCAACGTTCCTAGCAGCTCCCTCCGCAGGAATGTGGTGTCAACCCACTTAAGGACACGCGATTTCCGACGCCGTGACGGTTTATGGTCATTTGACTATACTTCCCCCACACTGGGGAGTGCGATTGAGTGAAGTAGTTTGCCGATAATCGGTTCTGATATCACCCCAGCCGTGGCCGGGAGTCAAACTCGACTGAGGTTCCGATCGCCGGTTTCATTGCGCAATGCGATATAACTACCGCTCCACCGTCAACCTTCAATTGTCCATTGCTTGGATTCGTGGCACCACCTGCTGGCAGACGATAGTGTTCATATTTAATGTGCGCATAATTGTCGTGGCGTTAACCCACCAGGGTTAGTTGTTATTAGGGTTAGGGTTATTAGGGTTATGGTTATTAGGGTTAGGGTTATTAGGGTTATTAGGGTTAGGGCTATTAGGGTGAGGGTTATTAGGGTTAGGGTTATTAGGGTTAGGGTTATTAGGGTTTAGGGCTATTAGGGTTAGGGTTATTAGGATTAGGGTTATTAGGGTTAGGGTTATTAGGGTTAGGGTCATTAGGGTTAGGGGTTAGGGTTTAGGTTTAGGGTTAGGGTCATCTTCGCAGCAGCTTTTGGCTAGTCAGATGCACTTCTGCTGCCGCCTGGAATGTTCTTCCTTCCGATATTAGGAAGTCACTGGAGCTACATGTTTTTAAAATCCAGATTGAAAATACATTTTCTTTAGAACTGCTTTTTGTGCTTGGTTTGTTGTCCTTCCCCCGCATGGTTGGCTATGTACGGTGTGAAATAAGTTCAACATACGCACCAATATGGACACTCGCTAAATAACCTAACCAACATAGACACTCGCCAAATAACCTAACCATCATGGACACTCGCTAAAATAACTTTACCAACATGGACACTCGCTGAAATACCTTAACCAACGTGGTGCTGTAGCGCCACCGTGTGGTCACGTGGTACCACTGCAGTGCCTGGCGCGGTGACAGCAGCAATGGGCACTGTGCGGCGTCTTCACGGCTTCATTGCCGCCAACCGCGCTTGGGACTAACGCCAGGACGTCGCAGCAGCAGCGACTCACAACTACGGGGAATGCGCGGGTGACGCCTGACAGCGGCAACTGCTGGCGTACTGTGTTGGCCTACACTGCACATGTCCACCACATAGCAGACGTAACCACGAATTGAATGCTTGCGGTACTGCACTTGTCCACTAGAGGGCACACGTAACACGTCAAGCGCCGGTAAAAAAAACGAATCTCTACGGCCGATTTGCACCGCAATTCTTTATTTCTTCACGGATTTTCAAGTAACAGACTACTGAATTGACATCCCAAGCTGTCCCATACGTTTACACCGTTGAATATTTGGTGAACATCGGTGCTGAAATAGTGAAACGCACTGCATTCCCAAACAGTGCCCTTCAAATCGGCAACAATCACACCCATCATCGACTTCAATGCAAAATGCCGCCCCGGTTCCACAAGTCACACAAGCAAGTGGTGTGTGCCCTTCGACTCTACTCGACAGAGTCGCGCCATATACGATTCAACTCATCTCGTTGAGACACGTTTAAAGGCATATTTGAGGCATCTCACTTGCAATCCTAAGAAGTCCTAATTCCAAAGCAGGAGTCTCAATTCCAAATCTTGGAGTTCCGATTCCTCATCCGGGAATGTGAATACCAGGGAAGTGGTTGTGGGGCTCACGGAAATGGAATAGGGACTCTCAAAATAATCCAAATACCCTGTTAGCCTAGTTAGGGTTATGGCTAACGGTTAGGGCTAGGGGTCAATGAGAAGTGAATTCCTCCATGAATTTAGTCTTACAATGCTGTATATAAAAGAAAAAATGGGGAATTTAACATGTATATTTTTTCCGCGTGAAAAATCGACATAGCAGTAAAATACACTAAATGCATGTGGAGGGAAAAAGCCACGACCATGGGAAGAACAATTAAATTACAAATATACAGCAGGTGTGAGGGATGGGGTTGAACCTACGACCTCATGTATACCAGGCAATGTAGTTACATTCTTGCCACTGTGAATTCCTCCGTTTACGTTAGTCTTACGACGTGATGTATGAAACAAAACTTGTAAAATTAAACGTACTACGTGTTCTTAGGTTCTTTCGGTAAAGTCACGTCGGTGACTTTACCGAAAGAACCTAAAAGTATGAATCTTTGCAGTCACGAAAGCTTCAAATCTAGAAGTACTATGTGTTTTTTTTGCAAAAAATTAGCCACATTTTTAACGTGTCATTTTTCAATGAGAAGCTCATTCCCCAATTGACTTTAATCATACTATGCTATATATAAAATAAAATTGGGTGATTTTACAAATATTCTTTTCTCGAAAAAAAAAATCGACACGCGAACCCAATTTTATTTGGGTAGGTTTAGCTTTAGGGGTTATGAAGGTGCAAAGTTGACCATTTTTCAATGCATTTTCCACTGGAAAAAGTCTAATTGTTGAAAAACATTGCTAAAAAGACATTCTTTTACTTGTCAATAACACTGCAACCAATAGACATGGAGAGCCAGTTGTTGCATTTCCTGATTGCAGAATATGGAGGCTACAAATTGTCTAGGGGTTTTTACGAAAAACATTTCCAAAGCATTTGCAATTTCTGCGTCCCAGAATTGTACGAAAAACATACTTAAACATGGTCTGGAAGATCTGTATATACTGCAACTGATGTTAACCGAGTCACCCCTTGTCTCATTGAAGCCCCCCGAGTCAAAAACAGTAGCATTAGAGCCACTGAGTTGAATGGTTTTCCAAAAAGGGGGGCCCTGTGCTCAAAATGACATTCTCTTTCATTGGCAGATCAAAGATTGTTGGGCATTGACTACTGAACAATCTAAAGGTCCATAGAGTCAGTTTTAACATTTCCTGATTGCAAAATATGTCGGCTACAATTTGTCCGGAGGGATTGAAAAAACATTTCCATCGTGAAATGAGCCCCCAAAAAGCACTTGCAATTGATACGTCCCCGAATTGTACTAAAAACATAGGCAAACATCGGATAGCATGGGGGGGGGACATTTATTTATTTTTCAAAATCCCTTTTCTCAAATTACTTAACTATTGCAACTGAAATTATAACTATCATTGTGGCATGCAAGCCAGATATTCAATTCAATCAAGGCCATAGGGTTGAGGTGGCTATTTGAGCATTACAGATTATGGTCAGGGCTATAGGTTCCACACAAGTCACGTTTTTCCCTCGTGTGGACAAATGCACAACTACAGTACACATTCGAGGGTTTTCAACGGTTTCACTTTACTTGATTCCTGTGTCGTGGTCAAATATTGTAATCAACATTTAGTCTACTTCCTGTTGTCCAATCGATTCCAAATGTTGCACACGTACTCAGATCCGGTGACAATGCATGCCTCTTTCAAAATCGGCATCAATTAATTCGCTACTTTAAAGCAATTCACATTTTGTATGGACGCCTTATTATATTATTTATATATATTTGTGTATGTAAAAAACTCCGCGGTTCCTAAACTCTCGAATCGCGTCGCCCAAGAAGCAGGCGCCACGTGCCTCAGGCGCGAACGCTCCGTGTCAACGAGTTACGGGCACCCTCACTCCACGCAAACACAAAAGTTGTACATTGAAGATTCATTTATAAAATAAAAAAATTATTCAAGTCAGCGTTGATGTGGGAGCAGGCGCCGCATCATGTACATACTTCTCGACCGTGAGTTAAACGAAGTTGTGAATAAAACCGTTAAAAAAAACTTTTTTTAAGTAGTTTATTTAACTTCACTTGTGTTTGTTGTGGTCAAATCTTGTAATACAAATATAGTCCACTTCCTGTTGTCCAATCAATTCCAAATATTGCACACGTACTCAGATCCGGAGAAAATGCATTCCTCTATCAAAATCGGCATCAATTCAGGTCAAAAAACGCCGCGGTCCCTAAACTGTGGAATCGGCTCGCACAAGAATCAGGCGCCGCGTGACTCAGGCGCGCACAGGCCGCGTGGTCGAGTTAACTAACGGCCGCCAGCACGCGACACAAGCACAGAAGTTGGACATTGAAGACGCAGTTATAAAGTCATCAAACAATTCAAGTCGGCGTTGATGTGGGAGCAGGCGCCGCATCATTGGCGTACTTCTCGACCGTGAGTTGAACTAAGTTGTGAATAAAAACATTTAAAAACATTTTTAACGGAGTTTATTTTATATCCAGTATATGTACGATATATAGATGTTGGGGCTCTAGTTGCGAATGGCACTATTATATGATGGATTAACAAAAGCTATGTTTTATTTGCACGAAGTAGTCGGTAAATGAATTTAAAGGAAAAGATGAAAGGCATCCACATCATGTGCCTTGCCTTTTGAGAAAAGCAAAGATGCGTACTTTAACGAAAATAAGTGACGAGACCAAAAAGAAATATTAATTGACATGCATTGCTGCACCTTAATATGCTAAATTAATTATCCGTGCGATTGTTATGATGACAAGATCTGACATCTTTGTATTTAATGTAGTTTAACATTTTTTTAAACAAACGGTGTGGAAAAATACGTTTAAGAAACCGAGTCATGTTATTCGTTACACGATTTGCATGTATCGGCATTTTTGTTATTTCTAGTGGTATATTGTATAAGCGCAGCTGCATTCACGTGTAACACGTTTGGTAAAAAAACAATGTTATATAGATAACTAGCTTTACTACCCGGGACTTGGATTCACCACGCCCGACCGCCTTTGTCTCCCCAGTAGCGATGTTTACTACACACCACACCAGTAACTCGTTTGAGGCTGAGTCGACCTAGGGGAGGCCCAGGACCGGTTCAAATAATCGTCATCGGTGGTGGCCGTGAGTGGGAATCGAACTCGGGTCGCCGAAATCCCGTCCGAAATCCCGTCCGAAATTCCGTACGAAATCCCGTCCGAAATCCCGTACGAAATCGAAATCCCGTACGAAATCCTGTACGAAATCGAAATCCCGTACGAATTCCTGTACGAAATCGAAATCCCGTACGAAATCCCGTCCGAAATCCCGTCTGAAATCCCGTCCGAAATCCCGTCCGCAATCCCGTACGAAATCCCGTCCGAAATCGAAATCCCGTCCGAAATCCCGTCCGAAAAATCCCGAACAAAAAATCCCGTCCGAAATCCCGTCCGAAATCCCGTCTGAAATACCGTCCGAAATACCGTCCGAAATCCCGTCCGAAATCCCGTCCTAAATCCCGTCCGAATTCCCGTCCGAAATCCCGTCGGAAATCCCGTCCGAAATCCCGTACGAAATCCCTTACGAAATCCAGTACGAAATCCCGTACGAAATTGAAATCCCGTACGAAATCCCGTACGAAATCCCGTCCGAAATCCCGTACGAAATCCCGTACGAAACCGAAATCCTGTACAAAATCGAAATCCCGTACGACATCGAAATCCCGTCCGAAATCCCGTCCGAAATCGCGTCCGAAATCCCGTCCTAAATCCCATCCGAAATCCCGTCCGAAATCCCGTACGAAATCCCGTACGAAATCCCGTCCGAAATCCTGTCCGAAATCCCGTCCGAAATCCCACACGAAATTGAAACCCGTACAAAATCCCGTACGAAATCCCGTACGAAATCGAAATCCCGTACGAAATTCTGTACAAAATCGAAATCCCGTACGAATTCCTGTACGAAATCGAATTCCCGTACGAAATCCCGTCCGAAATCCCGTTCGAAATCCCGTCCGAAATCCCGTCCGAAAAATCCCGTCCGAAAAATCCCGAACAAAAAATCCCGTCCGAAATCCCGTCCGAAATCCCGTCCTAAATACCGTCCGAAATCCCGTCCAAAATCTCGTCCGAAATCTCGTCTTAAATCCCGTCCTAAATCCCGTCCGAAATCCCGTCGGAAATCCCGTCGGAAATCCCGTCGGAAATCCCGTCCGAAATCCCGTACGAAATCCCGTACGAAATCCGGTACGAAATCCAGTACGAAATCCCGTACGAAATTGAAATCCCGTACGAAATCCCGACCGAAATCCCGTACGAAATCCCGTACGAAACCGAAATCCTGTACAAAATCGAAATCCCGTACGACATCGAAATCCCGTCCGAAATCCCGTCCGAAATCGCGTCCGAAATCCCGTTCTAAATCCCGTCCGAAATCCCGTCTGAAATCCCGTGCGAAATCCCGTCCGAAATCCCGTACGAAATCGCGTGTCTGTGCGCGCACACAGACACGCGCGCACACAGAAACGCGCGCGCGCACAGATCCCATCCTGATCTCGGTGATCGTCGTCAGCACGATGGGCGTGCTCCTGGGCGCCGTGTGCATCGGCCTGCTGCTGTGCTGCGCCCCGGCACGCAGGGCGGCCTCCATCGGCGCGGTCGGGGCGAGGGGCTACAGAGGGGCGCCCGCCGCCACCCTCGATGCATACGCCTTTGAGCTGTGCAATGGAGCCAGGTTTGAAGACAAGTCTAACGGACAGCACAAGTTGTCTTCTGAGGCGTGATGCATTCGATACATCAGCTTCAGAGGTCCTCTCTTTACATTTTCAATTGGAACTCGAATCTAAAGCCAAACCTGATTCATATTATTAAAGAAGATTTGGCAAGAAACTTGCAAAGTACGAAGTTTTACTGTTATGTAGCAAAGGCCAACTCGATGCTTGTTGACCGAATCTAGTCATCTTGTCAAGTGTGATTATGCTTCTGCCATATGCAATTAAAAAAGACAATGTCTTGACAGACTGTCATATTTTGGTATCTAGGGAATCCAAACTGTTAACCTGTGCAACTGGAAACAGATTGTGTCAGCAGTGAAAGAGCGAATTTCCATCTCCAAATCAGACATCGTAGATACTGGGCCACGAAGACAGAGGCTGACACAGTGGCAACTGCCGCGTCGTCGCAAGCAATGACACGTGGCCCTATGTGGATGAAAGTCGTGAATGACCACAAATATTTTTCTCTGTACATTTTTACGTGCCATGCTTTTTGTTTGCATACGTGAACTTTGCGAATATAACTGTATATATTTAAAGTGAAAATTGGCATGTAATCCATTGTTATTTATAATTTCTGTGTAATTTGTCAAAATAAAGTTTTATAGAAGCAGCATATTAGGTCATTTTGACGATGTATGAAGGATCCTGTTGCACGATATAACTGTCGTCATTCACGCATTACCTTGTAAAATATAAATTTGAGAGTAAAACCTCACAAATCTGGACTCGGGATAGCCAGAATTTGAAGGCAATATAATGAAAAGATTAAATGGCATTTGTGCACTAATTGTGCTGATTCAGAGGAGGAAGTGTACGATGCTCACCCCGACCAATGTGATGCACGTGATGTGGGGCACGGCGTGCCGACGTCACTCACTTCTGACTGTGATGTCATACACAGCACCAGCCATGTGAGTTTCCCACCCATCCTTGCAGTCACGAAAACTTCAAATCTAGAATGGCTCCAAGCCAATCAGTGCCCGGAACTGAAGGCCACTTGGCCATGTGGAGTAGGCGGCGCTTCTAAGCTGCAGCCCCGTCAAGAAAGATAAACAGCTATACAACAATACATAGGATAGTATAAATATCGTAATTTGTATAACGTTTTTGTGTACATATTGTAAGTTTTAGAAACTGTGCAATGCCATAAGTAATCTTAAATTAGTTATGTATAATGTAATGTGTATGTTATGAGATAGAATAACCAGGTTGATGTATAACATAGTATTAAGAGCTGTAAAGATTTAGTGAAAAATCGCTAATACAATTGAACAAAGTTGTGCAGCAATGTTAAAGTTTAGAATTGAGGCCAAACACATGGAGAGTTGCGATAAAAATGTCTGTCAACAGATTGTAAATTACAGAGTGCATTAGCAATGGCCATTAAACAACGTAACACAAAAGATGCTAAAAGTAAGAATTGTAGATACGAGGATTCTTTATCAGATTAATGAGGGTTCTGTATTGGATGAAGGTTCTTTTATGGGTAATGGCCTCATTGAAAGTCTGTATAAGCCCTGTAATATAGAACTGTATCTGGAGGGTCCTCTCAAACGCGGGTATAACATTTTTGCATTGCTCTGCTCACCTTTGATGAGTTCGAATAATTTCCTCCCCATTTCTAGCCCTGACACTATACAAAAGTGTAACTGTACACAGATGTGTTTGTGTGGTTGACCAAGTTTCTGTCATATTGTATGCATATTTTAAATTAGTCTCTAATGTAATGCAAAACAACTGCTCTTTAATGCTTTAACAAGTCCTTGTCATGAGTGTGATATGTTTGCCTTACGAAATACCATTTTGCATCCCTCTCGTTAACCCACACTGAATTACAGTATGTTTATTGATGAAGTTAACAGCGTTACAATGATGTTTTAATAAACAGATTCGGTGACATTTTGTTGAGTCTGTCCTTAGAAGCAGGAACACATGAGGGCGCAGTTTTACGCAAGAATGGGTTCTTATACTAATAGGGGTTTTCCCCTTTTTCTGGCAATAAAACTGACACCTTTTGCAAGGAATCATGTTTACATTAACCACAATACTTGCAGTCAAAATGCAAACAAAAAACAATACTCTTATAATTTATGCAGTGTCCTTGAAACTAATTGGTCCACACCAAAGACAGCTTTTCCTTAGAGCCTCGTCTCATACGGTGTTCGACCAGATGACGCCAAAAGGCGCATGATGTAGATGCTTACCCCGAGCTCTTATTACTTTTATAGCACGTTCTCTTTGAACTGTGCACCTTTTGGCGTCATGGGGTGAAGCTTGCCTTGGCAGCGGTGCACGAACGCAATTAACATCAACAAACCTAACACATTCGTCAAAAACCTGAACCGTTAACAAAGAACAACACATACAGGCAACGTTTTGGGCAATAGGCCTTCTGTCCAAACCAGCGGCCTGTCACTTCACCAGCGGGGACGACCTTCCGTTCCGAGAGGCCAGTCGGTTCTTGGCCTCGTCCCGTAACCTCTGGTGGTGATAGAGGTGGGAATTGACCTGAACATCTATGCATGCCCTTTAAATAACCTAACCAAAATGGATGCCCGTGAAAATAACTTAACCAACATGAACGTCCAACATGGGCGATCGCTAAATAACTTAACCAACATGGACGCCCGATAAAATACTTAACCAATATAGACGTCCGCTAAATTCCTTCACCAACATGGACGCTAGCTAAAAAAACAATATGGACGCCCGATAAATGACTTAATGTGGATTCCTGCTAAATTACTTAACGAACATGGACGCCCGCCTCAATAACCTAAATAAAATGGACGCCCGCGAAATAACCTAACCAACATGGACGCTCGCTAAATAACCTAACTGACGTCCACCCCGCCGCCCTCGCTGGGCAGGTGGGGCACGACGTCCGCCCATTCCGATCCCTCCTCCACTGTATCAGTCGGCTCCTGTTGGGCCCCCGCCGACAGTGACGGGGCCCCCCGCGCTAACACCCTCTCTGAGAGACATGCTCGTCGCTAACAAAGAGGCCGCGAGCGATTAACCATCAGCTGCAGGGACCGCACGCTTCCACCTGCATGCGATTAACTGTTAACGCGCACGCCCGCGCCCACACCTTGCGCAAACGTGGTAGCGGATCCCGCGATCACCACCCCGCGTTCACTCTCCTGCGCGTTCCCCCACCGCTACCCCGGGACTGAGCTTGCACACGCAGTCGCTCCACACAGAAATCGCAGACACCACACCAACTTAGGTTAGGGGTTAGAGTTAGGGGTTAGAGTTAGGGTTTGGGTTGGGGTAAGAGTTA
>CM025638.2:1219998-1234109 GCA_014621495.2 Entosphenus tridentatus
GGCCGGAGCAGGACCACTCGACTGGAGGTGGCCGCGTCGCTCGTGTCAATTCAGCGTTGGCATCGTCGCTTTGGCATCGTCGCTTTGGCGATGCCATTGGTTTGGCCGACTTCACCGCGAGATGTGAACCGGAGTTGTGCGCGGAGGGGGGGGTGGTGTAGGAATCCGCCCGCGTGACCGGCGAACAAACTCGTGCCGGGCCACGCGCACGAGTTCAGCGAGGACGCTCCTAGACGCGTCGTCGTTGTCATGGCATCGTCATCAGCATTGTGATCATCAATATCGTCATGGTCGCCGCCGCCATCATCACCACCACGGTCATCGTCCTGGACGGAACCACGTCGATTCCCGGCTCCACCTCCCCGCACAGACGTCCCCACCGCCGGCCGAGCCCAGTGCCAAAGAGCGGAGGCTCCGTTCTCCGTGGGGGGGGGGGCAGCGGCGCTCATCAACTCATCACTCACGTCGTCGTCGTCGTTAACCTCGTCGCTGTCGTTGATGCTGTCATCGTTTTGTTGTTGCTCGGCGGGAGGGACGGACGCGGCGGGGCCCCGTGGGCCCCAAAATAAATGTGGAACCACGTGCCCCGGGGTCACGCTGTGTGGGGTCACCGTCAGGTAGTGGTGGGTCCGATCACAATGGAGGTGGCAGGTCAAGGGATCCCAAGTGGGTCACCTCGGTGTATACAAAGGACAGAGGCCTTAAGTGTCCCGGTTGGAGATGGTGGGGGCGGGTGAACAATGCAGGCGAGTGGTGAGCAACTCCAGGATGAGGGCACACAGCTGCACATGATAATTAATCACACGTCCACCACCACACATACACAACAAAAACACATTACATACAACAAGACTGATTCCCCGTGTAGCCTTTAACAGACTTCCAGATCAAGTGATGTAAGCGAGCACTGAACAGTACCTACATAACACACACACGGGAACAGACAACACACGCACAATTCACTAAGACTCCCCCAATAGCCTGAACAGACTGTCAGGGCAAGTTCTGTTCAAGCACACTGATGAAGGCCGCGGGGAGGGGGGGGAGAGCACCACGCCCATCCGCTTTTGTCTCCCCGGTGGTGATGTTTACTACGCCGCACCGGGTACTCACCATCACAGACGAAATGCACAACCCACACAGACCCCCGCACACAGTACGCTGCGACGCCCTGCACGTGCAGACACCTTTATTACAACAACCTCAAATCACAATGTGCAAAAGCGCAGCGCCACCGCCCATTGCGAGGCCCCCACCCTGCCCAACCGAGCTTCATTGGGGGGCAGAGGGGGGGGGGTTCACAGAGGCGGGGGGCAGGGGGGGAGGTCCCTTGGCAAGAAATCGCGACGCCACCACGCGCCCCACGATCGAGGAGTGACGTGCGGCGGAACACCGGAGAGCGAGGCACGGCAATTTACAGACTCGCTCCCCTCTTCTTAAGGACGCGCACGGCGGTCAGCGCAGTGGTTCCTGACGGCGAACAGATCCAACACCAGCCGGCCTGGCACTCCACCACCACCACCAACCAGTTTGGCACTCCACACCACCACCAGCCAGCTGGGCATTCCACCACCTCCGATTAGTGTGGCTGGCTATGTACGGTGAGAAAGAAGTTCAACATGCATACACCGACGGCGTGGTGGCGCATGGGGAGTTAAGCTAACTGGGTCAGTGTTCACCTTCCCTGGGCAACCTCTGACCCCACGAGCTGAAGTGGACGCTAGGATCCCCAGTAACAGTTGCAGTCCTGATGCACGCAGCGAGTTCCACTCAATTCGAGCGAGTCCCCACGTAGTCCCTGTTAGTCCATATGGTCCCAATGACACGGGTTCAAGTCCCTTACACTCCTACCTGGGGAGGGACAGAGGATGGGTTTGCGGGGACGGAGGGGGGGGGGGGTCATTGAGAATCGTCACCACTGCCTCCGCCGGTCTCCGTGGGGACGTTGACGGAGCCGTTCTCCAGCATGGGGGGCGTGCAGCCTGCAAGGGGGGCAAACCACGGAAAGCACAGACCCAATCAGAGGAGACACGTGTGTGTGTACACAAGACTCAAATGAGTCATATTCTTAGTTCTTTCGGTAAAGTCACGTAGGTGACTTTACCTACGTGACTTTACCGAAAGAACTAAGAATATTAATCCTTGCAGTCACGAAAGCTTCAAATCTAGGACTCAAATGAGTACCTGGTGCAGGAAGACAAAGGCGGTCTGGCGTGGTGCTGGCCACCCACCCCCTTCGAGTGCCGTGCCAGCCTTCATAGGTGCTCGCTAACAGCACTTGCTCCTACAGTCTGTTCAGGCTACATGGGTGATATTTGTGTACACACTGTAACATGCTGTGTAGAAGCTACCTGGTCTATCGCTCTGGGTGTGTCCTCCCTTCTCAATGCTTGAGAAACGTGAAGCCCTCTCAAGGAAGATCTGCGCCGGTTTGAAACATCCAGGCTGGCCCTGCCTACACGCTGCAATCTGGGTTTGAGCAGACCAGATTGTGCGAGGAGCTCACAGATCCTTGAGAGGTCTGGACACAGTCTCATCAAGTGAGCTCTTCTGGCAGGCGAGGCTGCATTGGCCGAGTCATGTAGCCCGCATGCCCAGCCGTCGCATGCCAAAGCAGCTTCTGTTTGGCCAGTTAGAGGCGGCAAAATGTGCGCAGCATGGGCTAGAAAAGAGTGGGAATGATGCAGTATGGGAGAATGTGGAGCCGAGTCGACTTGCCAATCACTGGTACCAGCGATGACAAGTTCGGCCTCTGTGGAGGAGGCTCGTGAAGGACGCTACTGGGCAGTTGGAGGCAGTCGCCGGGCAGCAAAAACAGTGAGTTGGCACAGTAGGGGGGCCACAGCTGATTCATCTGCCAGTCATCTCAGTCAGCCCCGTGGCACCTCGGTCTGTCCCGTGGCCTCATGCCAGCAGCGAGTCTTTAATACACCACGTGGCCTAAGTGCACCTAACCTGGCGCAAGAACCGCGGTGACATCACCGCCACTTAGTGGGGAAGGGCGTTCGTTGTTGTTGTGCATACACGTGTGTGTGTGTACATTTGTGTGAGCACATGTGGCATCTGCTCACACCCACGTGACCACAAAGGGAAGCGAAACCCAGTAGCATCTGGGCTTCCTCACAAACATAAAAAAAACTAATTTTTTCCATTTGGCGTCTTCCGTAGAGCAGACAGTGGGGGGAATGGGGGATGGGGTGGGGGGGGAACTCAACCCACGCTCCACCCCACCCACCACTGCACAGCCCAGGGGGGGACAGAGTGGTTAGCGAGTGTGTACACACACCCGTGTGTCCCCCGTGTGTCCCCCGTGTGTCCCTGCGCATCCCTGTCCTCTGCGCGTGTCACCACACACACACAGAGAGAGACGTCCCTGTAAGAGTTCTACGCGTCCCCCTGCCACCCTGCGCGGTGTCCCCCACCTTTGCGCACGCGGATGGGAATGGCGACGATGAGGGCGAGGCTGATGAGCGCCAGCACGGCGACGCCGCCCGGCACCGCCACCATGATGGTGCGGTAGAACGGCTTGCACTGGTCGCAGCACGGCACGTCTCTACAAGCGCACACACACACACACACACGTACACGCACATGTACACGCACGCACATGTACACGCACGCACATGTACACGCACGCACATGTACACGCACGCACATGTACACGCACGCACACACAAAGATCCCCCCCCCCCTGGATGGCCTTAACAGACTGTAGGGGCAAGTGCTGTTAGCGAGCACCTATGAAGGCCGGCACGGCACACGAGGAGGTGGCCAGCACCATGGGTAACGAGGTGACAAGGATGGTGGAGTGTGGCGAGTGTGGTGAGCATGTGTGGTAGGTGTGCCGAGAGTGGTGAGCATACGACATGAGTGTGGGGAGCATGGAGAGTGCGGCGAGGGGTGAGCTTAGGGCCGTACTTGCAAGGATGCAGGTTCTGTATGAGCAGCACTCCGAGGCCGTTTGACACCTTGTCTGTGAAGCTCATGGCTCCGTACACAAATGCGCCGCTTTCCTGTGCCACACATACAGCGCACGCCGCATTAACCTCCACATGCACACAAACCCCTATACACACACTACACACTGCACACACTATACATCCACAGCGCACACATTATCCTCCACACACTACACACACAGCAAACACTATACACTCGGTTTAACACGTAGGCTTAACACTACACACACAGCATAAACATTACACTACACACGTACACACCCCCCTATGCACACACTATACGCACACTCCACAATACACACATAGCACACCCTACACATTGCACACATTATACACTACACACACACTATACACTAAATACCACACATGCTTACACACACGACACACACCACCCTAATCACATCATGGAGAGCAACGTGATGAGGATGGCGGGGGCGAGGAGGTGAGCGATAAGTCGCCGCCCCAATTAAGGCCGGCGAGCTTGGTGGGCAGAGATGAGGCTGGTGGAGTGTGGAGCGACGTGGTGGAGCGGCGTGGTGGAGCGGCGTGGTGGAGCGGCGAGGAGGGGTGAGTGAGCGAGCGAGGAAGAGTCACCGTGTTGGGCCCGATGAGGTCGGCCGTCATCGACAAGGAGGTGACGAGGATGGTGGAGCCCCCTACTCCGAGCAGCACGGCCGCCCCATAGACGGCATCGCCCCCCACGCCCAGCCACACCCAGTCGGCAAACACCAGCACCAGCACCAGGCCCAGGAAATAGGTCATCTGTGGGGGGGGGGGGGTCACCGGGTCACAAAACACGGTGGTGACCAGGTCACGGGGACATGGAGTCACGGAGCCATGAGGAGCATAGAGTCACAGGGTCACGGGGTCACAAGGCAAGTAGCCGCGATGATTTGAATGTGATGATGCAAGGATAATTATGAGTGACAATGTGATACTGTGTGATGATGATGATGTGATCTGTAATGGTGTGTGCTTGGTGTGATGACACAAGTAATTGTGTGCTGACGGCGATGTGATTGTGCTGATGATGATGCCCTCAGTTTCTGCGGACGATGCAGTTGATTGTGATGGTGACGTGAAGGTCACGCATGTATGTAGAACTTCTTTCGCACCATACGTAGCCAACCATGCTAATCGTAGATGCGGGGGAAGGACAACAAACTAAACACAATAAGCAGTTCTAAAGAAAATGACGTGTTGGTGACGTGATGCTGACGATGTTGCCGTACGTTTCTGCTCGCGATGCAGTTCACATGATAGTGGTGACGTGATGGTGGTGACGTGATGGTGGTGACGTGATGGTGGTAATGTTGGCGTACGTTTCTGCCGGCGATTCGATTGATGGGCTTCATGAGGAAGGAGGAGAGGAAGCCGCTCACGTACATCACCAGCGGGATCGTGGCGATGTAATTCTATTCACACACCGGGGGGGAGTCGGGGGGCACGGGGAGTCGCAACAATAATATATCTAGGCCACTTCATTACCGGCACCGATCTTCAACATTAACAACCACAATCGTCACCACCGCACCACCGCCACTCTCTCGCTGCTCAGCATCATTACTACCACCACCACCACCACTCTGTGTCTATGCAGTTGGGGGGAGATGAGGGGAGGTGGGGGGAGATGAGGGGAGGTGGGGGAAGTAGCGGATGTGCGGGAAGGGGGGGGTGGAGATTTTCAGTGAAGGGGAGGCAAGATGAGAAAGGTAGGATGTGGTGGGGGGGAGGCCGGGGGAGATGGTGAGAGATTGGAGGAGGTGGTGCTGGGAGGTTGGGGGGTAGGTGGTGGGAGGTGTTAGGAGGGTGATGGGGGTAGTTGGGGAAGGTGGTGGGAGTTAGGGGAGGTAATGAGAGATAGGGGGAGGTACACGGAGAGGTGGGGGGGGAGTTGGAGGGAGGTGGTGGAAGGTGTGGGAATTAGGGGGAGGTGTTGCAGGGGGGAGGGGTGGGAATTAGGGGGAGGTGTTAGGGAGAGGTGTTAGGGGGAAGTTGAGGGCTTGGCGGGGGGTGGGGTAGGAGGAGGATGCGAGTCGATTTGGGGGGGGGGTTCTCACCTTGTCGAGCTCCAGGCTCTCGGTGAGGTACATGGGGATGTAGGCCTGCGACAGGTTCACGATGAGCCTCGTGCACATGTACAACAGCGCCAGCTGGGGTGGGGGACGTGGGGACAGTGGGGACAGAGACACACGGGAACACAGTGGACATGGGGCACAGACACAGGGAGACAAGGAACACATGGAGACAAGACAAAACACAGGGACAGGAGTGAGAACTGGAGGTGTGCGATGACTCGGCTCTTTAAACGCCCAATCGCGACGCCTTCTCAAACGCCCCCCCTCCTCCTCCTCCCCCTTCAGTGCGACGGGGAACACGGGCAGCGTCAGGAGCCGGGGGCCAGACACGATATCCGACGTTTCGCCCCACATGCCAGGAGCTTCTTTAGGAACCGAATGGAAAGAGGCTCCACGCACGTCCAGCGCAAACGTCGGGTGGCGCGCCGGACTGCGCGCGGCACAGCCCGAGAACACACGGGGGAGAGCGACGCAGCCCGAGCACCAGACTCTTCGCAGCGTTGCTGAACTCACGCTTTCACCCGTAGTGGGCAAATCGACAAAACACCCGCACTGTGCGGACGCCGCGCTGGTCCGGCTCGGGTGTGGAACGGGGACATCACTGGACCGGTCCTCGAGGCCCTGGGACCCCGAGATAGCCGGGGACCTGGGACCATACCTGGTGGAAGGATGGCTCCTTCAGCCAATCGCTCCACTTCATGCGCATGATGGAGCGCACGACGCCACCCTGGATCAGCGGGGTCGCCTCGTCGGGCCGCTCGCCCTCCCCGTCGCCGCGGGGCGGCTGCTCCTTGGTCCCCAGGTGGAAGACGAGCGAGAAGACGGCGCCGATCGCCACGACGATGAGAACGAGGTTCTGGGGACGTGAGGAAATACACGAAACAAAGACCCAGAGGGCTCACGCAGAGAACCCGCAGCCTCACGAGGACACAACAGCAGCTGGGACCAAGAGCAAGCAGCGGAAGGCTGCCCGCCCCCCCCCAAGCGCCTCCCCGTGGCGAGGAGGGATCGGTAACGCCGCGTTACCGAACCGGCGAAGCAGAGGGACACTTGTGCTGTGGACCGAGGTGAAGCGTTGGTGATCTGTAACGCTGGAGGTTGTGAACCGTGGTGCCGGATGGCGCCGAATTGTTGCGGGGTCCGGCATAAGAGCGGTGGACTGTTGCGAGGTGGCGTGGGTGGGGCGCCTTCTGGCGGATTGTGGAGGTGGTGCCGTGGGGTTGCCTCGAGACAACAAAGCCGAGGGATGACGAGCAAGGGCGGGGTGAAATCACGAGTGTGCAAACCCTGCAGTGTCATCCGAATTATTTTGGCTCATGGTGGGGACGAGCTGACATCCGGGAGGACGTCCTGACATCCGGGAGGACGTCCCACACGGCATCGATGCATAGCGGTGGCCGAGGAAACATCGTTTCAAGGTTTGAGCGAATTCGGGAATGCGCTCAGGGGTAGGCGGCGTGGCAGTGGTTGCGCACGCCTGCAGGCCAGCACCGTCGAGGCGAGGGTCGCTGGATCGCACACATCTTGCGAAACTCCCTTCAAATACCCTGCCTCTCCGGAAAGGAGTACACCAAGTGCACTTTAAGCCAAATTACCGGCGAAACGTAACAGTACTCTAATTGTAAATGTTGTGGGTTTACTCTCCAACACACCGGTGTGCTTTAGTAGGAACCAATTGGCACGCTTTTGTTTAGGCAACAAACCTTACTAACCCAAAAAACCCTCTATTATGGCTAAGATTGGTCGCGAAAGCACTACACATGTTAAACTAATCGCACAACTTTTCCATTTTATACAGGGATAGAGCAATACCGCATCGCTTGCGTGTGTGTGTGTTTTCTCCGGCGCTACAAACCCGGTGAGCGGGGTTCAATTCACGCTTACGGTCAACACCAGTGACGATTATCTGAACTAGTCCTGGGCCTCCCCTAGGTCAACTCAGCCTCAAATGAGTAACTAGTGCGATGTGTAAACATCGTCATTAGAGAGACAAAGGCGGTCGGGCGTCATGCTGGCCACCCACCACCTCGTGTGCCGTGCCGACCTTCATAGGTGCTCGCGAACAGCACTTGCCCCAGCAGTCCGTTCAGGCTATACGGGGGGTCTTTGTCTTGTGTTTTTTCCGGGCGCTCAGATTTCCTCCCAATTGTGTAGACGCTCATCAGTGACTGGCAGAAAACATCTGGGATTAACAACCCAATGCTGGACCCTTCTGAAAAACACTCAGTGTGGCTTTCCTGGATAAATAATCAATGCATTAATGATTCATTATTGTGCGTTCGGGAATGCGCTAGGGCATAAGCGTGCGTACGTGTGTGTGTGTGTGCCCGGTGGTAATTTCTCGTGGGTTTTTGGATAAATTCCCCCTTTTCCCGCTCGCTGCATAGAACTAACCTACCCAGTAGAAACCCGTAGAGTGGTTTGCCTACAACTTGAAGGCAAACCACCCCAAGCACATGTCGCCGAGGAATCTAAAACGAAACTATTTTTTATTTTACCAGGTTAAGAAGCGCAAGTCTGGCAGCCTCCTGCTACGGTTGTTATCGAGCTAAATCCGGTCCACGGTGTCTGCGCCGTTACCCGCTCGGGCATTAAAGGCCTCCAATAAGTTCACCATCCCGAGGGCGCTACTTGAGCCAGCACCTAAGACAGGGGGCCATAGAAGGCATCCAACTTATCAGCCTCGCTTGTATCTCTCCACTCAGGTGGGTCATCTTCTCCACCGTTCCTCACTGGATGCTGATGGGGGAGGCGAGCCCCACAGCAGAGGCTGGGACTCGCAGCTTCCCTCAACCTCGCCGCCATGCCACCCCCCTCCTCGGCCCCGTCATTGTTTTGTTCAGAAGAAGAGCCACTCCCTGTTGCTTGTCAGTTTACTCCCCCGAGTGTCACACTTATCACCCCTTGTTTGTAACTGGAGCTCGAACCAGCCGACCGGACCTCCGATATTCCAGAGGTCCAGGCGGTACCGGTCAAGCTCCCGTACAGGGAATGACAGCAAGCACACACACACAGACACACACACAGACACACACAGACACACACACAGACAGACAAAGACACACACACACACACAGACACACACAGACAGACAGACACACACAGACACACACACTGGCCGCACCCTGAAGATGGCGCCGTCCTCGGGGCCAAGGTCGGCTCCCAGGTCCTCCTTGTTGGCCTGGAAGTGGAAGAGCAGCCACGCGATGCCAAACACCAGGATGTTGGCGCACACCGTGAACGCGTACCTGGGACACGGCACACGGGCAGCACATGGTCAAATGGTCACACCGGCGGCACGACACTCGGCACACCACGCAAGACACAGATCTCACCCCCCCCGGTTACACTGAACAGACTGTTGGGGCAAGTGCTGTTAGCGAGCACCTATGAAGGCCGGCACGGCACACGAGGTGGGTGGGTGGCCAGCACCACGCCCGGCCGCCTTTGTCTCTCCAGTAGTGATGTTTACACACCGCTCCAGGTACTCATTTTTTAGGCAGAGTCGACCTAGGGGAAGCCGAGGACCGGTTATGATAATCGTCACCGGTGTTGGTGGCCGTCAGCGAGAATCGAACTCGGACCACACACACACACGTGGTCGAGCAACGGAGTCGCCATCGAACGGCACCACGGCTCAACCGCAGCGAACACAACGAGAAATCCACAGCACTCGACACAACCGACACCCCACCGCCGCTCGGAGCCGGTCCCACCACGTTTGCGGCAGAGCCGTTGTGACGTCACACGTCACGGCGACGCCCAGGATCCGACAGGTGGAAGGTCACGGGGGGGGGTGAAAGACGTGAGAGGTGAGAGGTGTGGTGGGGGGCACGTGAGGAGCGTGGGAAGTGTGGGGGGGGGGGGCACGTGGGGCACGTGTGAGTACCGTGACAAGGCAGAACCTTACGGAAGCGCTCAGGTCACGCAGCTGTAAACTTCACGCGGTGGCGCTTTACTGAGCTTTACGGAAATCATTACAAAGTTCTCACACCTCGCACGCAGTCCCCCTCACCACACCTCCACTCACGCCTCCACGTACGCACTTCAATCACTCACCGTCACCGCTCGCACGTGCTCATCCTCGCATCTCATCTACCGCTCACCCCAACCCCCCCGCTCGACTCTACACTGACCCTCATCTCCAACCTCACTCCACCACTCACATCTACCCTCACAACCCGGCCCTCACTCGTGCACCTACCCTCACGTGTAAATAACAGCACCCAAAGGTACGCTACTGCTCACAAACGGCAGGAAGGCGCGACCTCCACCCTCACGCGCTTGCGAGCGCGTCACGTGGTCACCCGCGTTGCACGCACAACGCTCCCAGCCTTCTCACGCCTCCACTCGGCGCTCTCCGACGTCGCCCCCTCACCTGTACGCGGTGAGCTCCACCTTCTCGCCATCGTCGGTGGCGAGCTCGGGGATGATGGAGAGGTGCGAGATCTGCGTGGCCGCCCAGCCGAACTGGAAGATGATGACGAGCGGCAGGAAGTAGAGCAGCTGCACGTACTCGGGCGTGAATTCCGAGCAGCCGAAGCAGTGCAGGAAGATGAAGGGGAAGGACACGAGCACGCTGACCGTGCCTGCATCCCACGCGCCACGCCGCCGTCACCGCCGCCACAACCACGACCGCCGTCACCCGTCTAGCCACCCCGATCGCTGTCGCCGCCATTTCCCCAAACTGCTACCACCCCAACTACCGCCCCAACTGCTACAAGCCGTCCTGGTGGTCCCAGGATCACCCTCTTGTTGAGTGACGTAGCTGCTGCTGCTGCTGCTGTCGTCCTGGGAAATCAGTAACTCTTCTGGGGACATCAAAAGTCCCATGTTTTGTCGGTTTCATCATAATAATGATGGTGGTGGTGGTGGTGGTACGCCACTTAAGACATTGATGCACGCACAAGTCGCTCTCCACTCATACACTATTGAGAGATCGTGTTCTTCCTTTTCCCACGAAGAGGTGGCAAAAACCCCACCTGCCACCAGCACACCAACCACAGCCATCGCTACCACCATTGCCATCTTCACCTTCGAGCCACGGGGGCAGAGCGAAACGCCTGGCAACGAGCGTGCGACTGGGAATATTGTCGCAGCTGGAGGGGGCGGTGACGTGTCCCAGCGGGAGCGCCGTTCATCGCTTGTTGAAGAAGTTCGTGGTTCCAATCCGGCAGACAGCCCTGGTTAATACTGCCGGTGTATTAACCGTAAACATTACGACACCCCGAAAAAATAAGAATAGGATTTACTCTTTCTGGCAACAAAACAGGTGTTAAGATGTTTAAACACCAAATAAACACCTTTTGCAAGGGATTAAGTCTGCATTAACCACACGTACTTGTGGGGAACATGCAAACACAACATGCTCTGATCATATTTGGCATTGTCTTTGAAACTGATTGGCCTACAGCAGAGACAGCCTCGTCTCACTGGCGTCAGACCACAGAACGCCAAAAAAGTATTTTGCCGTTCTCTCCTCTGGCTCTGCTGTAGGCCAATCAGTTTCAAAGACAATGCATCGATTATCAGAGCTTGTTTGCGTGTTTAAAAAGGTGTCTATTTGGTGTTTGAACATCTTAACACCCTTCTTGGTTCTTTCGGTCAAGTCACGTAGAAGGGAAATAATAAAAATAAAACATGAGAAAATTATTATTGCTAACCCTACCTCCTCCCTTTGTTGCTGCTAATCCTACATAATGCACGGGCATAATATGACTTTGAGATCCCCCCCCACCTTCTACGCATTCCACAAGTAGTGACTAATCCCATATCTGCATTTTCCATAAATATGCTAAATTCCTCTCTTGATATGCAAATTCTTTTGTCAAGGCGCCCTTCCTCCTCTAACCCAGCTTAAATATACGCTGCCAAGCTTGGTGGTGTTCATTCAGACGCTGTCTTTCCGACAGACCTGTTCTTCTCCTGAGGACGGCTGCTTGCGTTGTGGCCGAAACGTCGTGAGAATTGTATTTAATGGGTTATTTATTTATTTATTTATTTCCCTTCTATGTGACTTTACCGAAAGAACCAAGAAAATGAATCCCTGCAGTCACGAAAGCTTTAAATATAAATCTTAACACCCGTTTTATTGCCATAAAAGGTTAAACCCTATTCTTATTCGTCATATTTTGATACTGGCAAAAAAGGTCCCATGAAACTACTATGTGCCATACATTATCAGAGTTATGTGTTTTTTTTGCATTATGACTACAGGTATTGTGGTCTATGCAAACATGACTCCTTGTAAAAAAGGTGTCAGTTTTGTTGCCAGATAAAAGGGTAAAAAATCTATTATCATATTTTTACTGGCAAATGAGGTTCCAATGGTGTAAATTCTTACCCCGAGCTCTCATACTCTGATGGTGCATTGTCTTTGAGTTGTGCGCCTTTTGGCGTCATCTGGTCCAACCCATGTGAGACTAGGCTCTAAGGAAAGCTGTCTCGGGTGTGGGCCAATCAACTTCAAGGACGGTGCACATTATCAGAGTTATATTTTTTTGTTTGCATTATGACTGCAGGTATTGTGATCTATGCAAACATGACTCCTTGTAAAAAAGGTGTCAGTTTTGTTGCCAGATAGAAGGGTAAAAAAACAATTATCATACTTGGCCCTTATGAGATACATTGCCACTACTGTAATAACTTGGCAGGGAAATAACATAGAAGCATTGCCCCGACTGTAAAAAACACTTGGCAAGACCCTCCAAGCATAAGCATATTACACCAGAGCCCAGGGCACCCATAAGGAGTAGCTATGGTTAGGGTAACACAATTCGCTTTGAGTGATTTGTGAACTTCCACAGAGCCTAACCTACAGAGCTCCATAGGCAGTCCTATGAACCGTATTTTGTGGATAAACTCACCTCAAAGTGTGATGCTGCGAGATGAGCCAGGGTTATAATTCGATAAAATAATGTATTTCGTCTAATTTGTACAATCTGGGTCATTTGTACGGTCAAACTCGTTTGTATTGTGCAACGTCTTTGTTCAGTGGTGTTGCCTTGTGGGCCTAAAGCGAATATTTGTGTAAATGTGTTTCTTTTGAAGTCATAATTACTCAAACACGGAACATTCATTTCACACACGCAGGCCAAAGTGGGGAGCGTGAGAGGTTGATTGAAATCTATGAATTGATCGACACATATCTAAAGGACCAGCTCACGCAACAATCCTCATGATTGACCACCAGAAACTCCTACAGAGAGACCCCACTGACTTACATGAAGACCCACAACCCTACAGATACCCACAGACTTACACAGAGACCTACATACTTTCATAGAGACCCATAACCCTACAGAGACCCACAGACTTACACAGAGACCTAAAATTACAGAGACCCACAGAATTATACAAAACCCCACACATTTACATGGAGACTCATAAGCTCACATACAGCCCCACAGAACTACATAACGATCCAACGACAGACACAGACCGATATTGAAATAGACCAGTAGGCCTACAAAGATTCCTCAGAGTTCTAAAAAAAACAGACCCACATACTGTAGAGAAACGCCACTGGCTCCCACCAGCCACCAAGACTCATAAACTGACTCAGATGACTGCCCAGATAAGCACCCGACAAAGGTTAAATTCTCTTTGTCTTGAGGGGCATCTTGTCTCTTGCCAGACGGAAAATACCGGCTTCCTGGAGTTAACATTTCACTCGATGACAGATCAGGGTCCCAATAACCCAAGGGACCCATCACAGAGGGACTCATGTCCCTCCCCCCTCATTGGGGTCTCACGGGGGGTGGATTCTGTTCCATTGGGGTTCATGTCTCTCTCATGGTTGGGGTCTTACAGGGGAGATTTATGTTTCTCTGGGGTCCCCAACATCCCTCTCTGGCTAGGGTCCCACAGGTGAACCTTGTTCCACTGGGGGTCATTATTCCAATGGCACCTCCGATGAGCACGGTTGGCTACGTATGGTACGAAAGAAGTTCAACCGACGTTCCACTGTTATCCCCGTACCTAAGCTAGCTTGGGTCCCACATGTGCCCCCAACCCACCGATGCCCTCCATCCCATCCCCTGTGTGGGATCTCAGTGAGTGCCTCTATCCCATC
>CM025638.2:1250218-1291719 GCA_014621495.2 Entosphenus tridentatus
CACGCCGCCTTTGTCCCCCATTGAAACAAAGCGCAAAGCTTCCGGTGTGGAGCCTTCTCCATTGGCAGCATCGTGGAAAATAACTTTGAGCAAGCGCAGTGTTACCCCCCCCCCTGCCACAATCGCAGTATGCGAGATAACTTTGCTCGCGCTGACGAGGAGGGTGCGGGGAAAATTAGACGATTTGTTTTTCTCCTTCATCGCTGCAATTAATTAATAAAAGAGCTATTACCAGAAACGTTTGCCTGTATCGTGTTTTATTCTTTAGAGGGGCAATGTTGTTGCGAACGGTGTGGAGGTCGCGTGTGTTGTTTGTGCAATTATTAATGAATGTGTTAATTAATTATTTTCTGCACTTCACCGAAAATAAAAAAAGCGCGGGAACCAAGAAACGGCGCGCGCTGCTTCGCTCTCCCCATTGGCCGACGCGCGGTCACGTGCGCTCCTCCATCTTGCGGTGCCGCGCGCGCGCGCGCTCGGTGACGTCACCGCCCGCTCCCCCCGCGGCCGCCCCCGCCCCCCCCTCGCGTCGCCTCGAGTCGTTGTCGGAGGAGGAGGAACGGTCGCGTCCCTCACAAAGCGCAGCAGCGGTGACGGTGGTGGCCGTGGTGGTAGTGCCTTCACTTGAGGATTGACGAGAGCGAGTTGACAAGGAAGCTTGTGGAGGAGCAGCAGCAGGAGCGATGTCGTCCGCCACGGCCACGCCGAGCGGGCCCCGCAGCGCGGGACGCTCGTCACTGGCGTCGCCCCTGAGCCCGACGCGGCTCTCGCGACAACGCGAGAAGGACGATCTCATTAACCTCAACGATCGCCTCGCCATCTACATCGACAAGGTAACGTCGTCGTTGTTGTCGCACGAGTGTTTGTGGCGTTGCGTGAGGCGGCAGGGGTCGTGGGTTTGTCTCCCCGGCCGGGCCGGGGCCGCCAACCGCCACCGGCCGCCTCCTCCTCCTCGGCCCCCTCGGTGGGAGCGATCGGTGGGGTTCGTAGGGGGGTTAAGGTAACTAAAGTAATTAATAACACGACTCGATATTGTCGTTAGCATTATCTTCATTGGGGGAGGAGGGGGGGCAATCGATAATCGCCATCGGAATAATCAGAAATAGCAAAATTAGCCCAATTATCACCGTCGGAATAATCACGGGCAGCTTTCTCCAACATCAACATCGGCGACATAACGAGCAGCAGCGATCAT
Source organism: Entosphenus tridentatus (assembly GCA_014621495.2). NCBI lineage: Eukaryota > Metazoa > Chordata > Hyperoartia > Petromyzontiformes > Petromyzontidae > Entosphenus > Entosphenus tridentatus. The sequence goes on from CM025638.2 coordinate 1,251,414, forward strand.
CATCGTTGGACGCATCGCCATTCGTGCCACGTGCCCGTGGCGGTGTCCATGTGGTGGTGGAGGTGGAACCGGCGGCGTCTCCTCCGCCCCCCACGTGCTACGCCCGTTATGGCCTCTCTCTCACTGACACGCGAGGTTGTTGTGTGAATATTTCTAGATTTGAAGCTGCAAGGATTCATACTCTTCGGTTTTTTCGGTAAAGCCACGTAGGTAAAAAAGAAAGAAAAAATAAACTAATAATGAAAAAAATATAGAAATAAAATAATAAATCACGACGTTTCGGAGGCAACACAAGCTTCCTTCATCAGGTGGGACCGTCAAAGCTAAATTGAGTGTATCAAGAGTGTGTGTATTGGTTAGGGGGGTTGTGTCACAATCTCGCGTCTTGTGTAAATATCTGGTGTCTGTGTCTTCTGTGACATCTTCATCGTGTTTCGCTGTTCCTCGTGTGTCAATGCCTTGTGTGTGTGTTAAGCCACGTGCGAGTGAGCGCGCTGCGAGACATGGCTGCACGTTTGTGTAACCGCAATGTAAAATTTAATGATATTACAATGACTGGGGTTGTAGGGGTGGTGATAAATGTGAATGGGTGGTTGCGTGTAGGAGTCAATCAGGGCGTGGATGAGTGGTTTGGAGGTGTGTGAGTGATTATCGTGGTCGGGTGGTTAACGCGAACAAGTTATGGTGGATAAGGGTGAGTGGTGAGTTAGTCCGTGAGTGAGTGGATGGGTTGGCGGGTGAATTTAGGGGGTGGGTAAGAGAGTAGGCGATTGAGTGAGGGTGTGAAATGGTTTTGTGTGTATTGGTTAAGGGGGTGAGTGCATTGTTGAGTTAACACGTAAGAGTGCTGGGGCACGGGTGAGTGGTGAGTCCATGAAGGGGTATATGGGTGGGGGTGTAAAGTGGTTTTGTGTGTACAGTATTGGTACGGGGAGTCGAGTGGTTTGTCTGTGAGGAGGTTGAATGAGTTGGCGAGGGGATTAATTAGGGGGTTGTGAGTGACTTGGGGAGGCGCGGCTTTCTCCCGCCCGCTCCTTGGAGGTCAGTGACCGCATTCCCCCAGGCGTCTCCTTGTAAGGGTCCTCGCCTGTCGCTCGCGTCAGCGCCGCGTTCACGTGGTCACCCCCACCACCACATGGTATCCGCACGGACGGGTTCCTCCAGAGGCTCACAGGGTTATACCTAATGAATGAAAACTGAACTGAAAACTGATGATGATGGTGCCTATGCAACCAGAGGTTTGTGTCAAGGAAACTTAAGGCTTAAAAATTTCCCATCAACTTGAAGACTCCCCCCCCAGCGCGCGTAGTCGCATGGATGCGCTATGCCTAGAGCTGAAGCTAAAAACGGAATCTCTATGGAATTGCGGCGTCACGGGTTTAGAAGACAGCAGCTCCCTTGTGTCTCGTTTGAGACGAGGGCGATGCTCAACCGTAGATCCGCAGAGACGACGTGAGCACAGAGCGGGCATAACACGCGTACGCACCAATGTCACGAGAGGCGGAATAAACTTTCGTAGTAAGATTTTCTTATGGACATTGCAAGTGGATTATGTAATAACCATTTTTATTGAGTTGTCACGAAAAGCTCTTTTTGGCCATTTAAGTATATGGTGGGAACGTTGCGGGGATGGTAGTGGTGGCTTAGGAGGAGTCCTTCATCCAACAGTGGATTCATCATGGCTGAGGATCGAGTCTATTTGTGTTTTGATGCCTCAGTTGGTATCAAATGGCACACTGGCCCATGGCTTACTAGTCCTGAAGTGTCCATAATGCGTAGGACAACCGAGTTTACAACATTTCCTGCTTCCATTAAGCTAGGACTTCTTGCCCTATAAACGTAAGTCTTTTGTGACTGATCTCATAAAACACCCCACGTGAAAATGAAAAATAATTTTACACTTATGCAAAACACTACGGGAAGGAGATCACATTATTTGTATAAAGCTGATCACTGTGCTCCCTGACTTGCTGCTAGTCCGGATCTCTGATATGCTGGGCTATGCATCTAAGTCCAAACTCCAACAGCAATCCGGTTGACTAAGCGGATGTTAAAATGCTTGTGTTCACACCGAGGCTTCCCTGCGAAATGTGACCTCTCAATCACAATAAAAATGCCCTTGAACCAGTAAAGCCTCACTGAGTCTCAAGACACTTCCTCAGGGGGGGAGGGTCCTGTATTGGTGATGTTTGACCAGTTCCCTTAAATGAGTGGCAAGTGAGGGAAACCACATGTAAACGAGGGAGTGATGCAGAAAGCTCCACCATTGGTGTCCTGCCAATTTCCTGACTGTCTCGCAGGCCAAACTTGATATATCCAGATAGTTTCTCATCCAAGTACTAACCATGCTCAATCCAGCTTGGCTCCAAAAAAACAATGGTTATTTGTTATTTTTCCTTCTCAAAAGTTGTCTTTTGCAATTAAAGGCTAAATGTAGTTCGTCTTTTTTCTAAAACGTCTTGGAATGCAGTTTCATTTTGGTTTTTCTCCAGTTTTAACTGATTGTGCTATTGGCGGCATGTTATGAGGTGAAGTAACCATTCGGAGCAGTTCAACTCTTTGTGTTAAAGAGCATTCTGTGGGAGCCGACATCAGAGGTAGAGATAAGGTTGTATTTATACACCGTAGGAACGTATGCTGCTGTTATCTGGTCGTAAACGAAGGTGTCGCGTTTTGCTCAGGTTCGTTCGCTGGAGTCGGAGAACAGCCGCTTGCTGATGCAAGTGTCGCAGAGCGAGCAGGTGGTCACGCGTGAGGTGAGCGGCGTGCGCTCCGCCTACGAGCAGGAGCTCGCGGACGCGCGTGCGCTGCTGGACGACACGGCGCGGGAGCGTGCTCGCCTGCAGATCGAGGCTGGAAAGTACCGCGCTGAATACGAGGACTTGCACGCCAAGTGAGTGCGCCAGCACACCAGCACGGCACGATCGATGATAGGGTACATCAGAAAAATACCGTGATGCGTGTCACCGAGTTACAGTACACAATACGTCACAGTACACCACAATAGGTCACCATCGTACATGATACATCACACTACACTGGCACAGCACACTGGGACAACAGGATACATCGCACAACTTCACAATGCACAATCCACACTATATAACACTCCGTTACATTATACACCACGATAGGTCACACACTACAATACAACATACCATGGTACGACATACTACACGTGTTACTTTGTACCATAAGCCAACACTTCATCACGCCACATCACTGTACATACCATGCCCACCGTATTACATCCCACACCGCCCTTTTAGATGTATCCACCGCACGGGCCTCACAGAGCCGCTGACGATAGTGCGTGCTGCACTGGCGGGATTACGGCTGCTCAGATCCGCGGAGTGTGGTGAGAGGAAGTGCCCTGGGTGCCGGCACGTGCCGGCACGCGCCGGCGCGTGCCGGCACAATTTGTGGTTTATGTCCGCGTGCTTTCGGTTCTCACGTGCGGCTGGTGCCCGAGGGCTGTTGCTACCTGTGACTTGTTTCCCACTTACATGGGTTTGTCCAGGTCACGTAAAGTTGATGCATCAGGTGTCAGGTTATATGACGCCATTGGTTTTCCCTATAAAACTCGTCATAGCTGCAGTTGAGAATAGGTTTTCCCCTTTTTTCTGGCAACAAAGCAGGTGTTGAGATGTTAAAACACCAAACTGAAACCTTTTACAAGGAATCATGTCTGCATTAACCACAATACTTGTGGTCAGAATGCAAACAAAAAATATACTCTGATAATATATTAATTCAATCTTGATTTGAGGCTTTCGTGACTGCAGGAATCCATTCTCTTTGGTTCTTTCGGTAAAGTCACGTAGGTAGAAAACATAATAGATCACTACGTTTCGATCACCACACAAGCAATTGTCTTCAGGTTCTAACAGTTGTGTGAAAACCCTCCCCGTAGAGGCGGTTCAATCTTTACCGAAATAACTAAAGACTGGATTCCTGTGCAGTCACGAAAGCCTCAAATCAAGATTAAACCGCCTCTACGGGGAAGGTTTTCACACAACTGTTAGAACCTGAAGACGATTGCTTGTGTGGTGATGGAAACGTCATGATCTATTATTTTTTCTACCTACATGACTTTATCGAAAGAACCAAAGAGTAATATATGCATATATTATCAGTGTTTTTTGTTTGCTTTCTGACCACAAGTATTGTGGTTAATGCAGACATGATTCCTTGTAAAAGGTTTCAGTTTGGTGTTTTAACATGTCAGCACCTTGTTTTGTTGCCAGAAAAAAGTGGAAAACCTATTCTCATATTTTGGTACTGGCAAAGGAAGTCCCATGATATAGCTGCAGTTGTTGTGGGTAGTGCTCGGGCTACAGGGCGGCATACGTCCCGAGCAATTCTACGAGATCGCACCTCGTCCACGCGTGAAGAGTGGCCGTAGCGTTGGGAGGTATTGTGCTGTGGGATCCAGTGGAAACCCATCCACCTCAGGGATACGGCTTGGGGCCTCTTGGTGACAAAACAACTTCGTGCCAATCAAGCACGAGAAAGAGACTGAAATAAAAATACCAGAACCTCAAGACAAAGCAGCTCTGTCCAAGTTTGGTGCGGGAGATGGAACCTCCCCCCCCCCCTGTCCACACGCGCGTGTTTGTCTTTCCCATGTTGGTGGGTAGTTTATGGGGATTTGTGACTGACAGCCGACACGTGTGCAGGAGGAGCGAGCGGGCAGGTGATGGTAGATGCAGTACCCCCACCACCAGGCCATGACACCTGGGGCGTGGGTGCATCCATGCGGTGCGGTTGTGGGCTGTCAGCGATAGTTTTGCTGTCGAGGGGTGTAACAGCTGCGCTTGTGCAGCCACAGGCAACGCTTTGTGGGGTGGGCTCCGCAGCTGTTGACCCCGCCACCTGTGGGGCGTCACTCATTAGAACAGTCTGCACTGTGCCTGTAAAGGATCTTATGGGGAGCCAGGCGGGGGCTGTGTTTTCCCCACGTCTTGGACTTCCAAAGCTGAGTTATCGTCACCTGATTGAGCCATTGGCTTCCACTGCACCTCCATGGCTGTGAGTGAGGGAGAGCGTAAGAGTGAGAGTGTTGAACATGGCTGTGATGGGAGACCGTAAGATAGAGTGCGCACGTGTGTGAGATGGTGGAGCCACACATTTTACATCCCCAGTGTATCGTCTTTGGCAGCTATATTCCTGAAGCACACCCCCCCCCATTGCTGGACTTTGTATTGACTACATATGCAATAGTGCATTTGGTTGCATAATGTCTCAACCCGCTGCTTTACAATCCTAGTTTCGTTTCTTTGCCAAAAACGAAAGTGGTATTTGAACCTGTCCTGGGTGTCTTCTAAGCAGACATGGGCGCCATAATAGCTAGATGTTATCTCCCTCACCTGGTATACATGAGTCATGGGTTCGATCCCGACCCTGACTCCTGGATTTATTTTATACCTACGTGACTACCGAAAGAACCAAAGAGTGGATTCCTGCAGTCACGAAAGCTTCAAATCAAAATTGTATATTTGGAGTTTGCATGTTCTTACTGTGGTTGTATGGATTTTTCTCCGGGTCCACATTTATAGTCAACATTTACTGCTATAAATTTCCACGTAAGCCACTTGAGCTGTCATTTGTGACCAGGTCGCTTCTTGCAAAAGAGCTAGAATCGTTCAGTGGGCCTTACCTGGTGAAATAATAAATAGTTAATAGGACATGTCATAAAATGAGAAGGGAGTGTCTATATTTTGGTAACGGGTAGAAAAAGAGCATGGTCTCTTGCCTGTGTCATGCTAGCCTTAATAGGTGGTCTCTGATACCACTTATGCGGTTAGTGAGGCCAAACGAGGGACCTTTATACATTGTTTGTGGCTTGTGTAAGTTAAGTACCCGTTGCGAATGTCCTAAATGCAGCTTTGGGGAGTTCTTCAGGAATGGAGCAGCCTGTGAACATACACACTGGGTGCTTGGCCGCTTGATGCTGGCAATGCGAGCGATGTCAAGAATGTGCTGCAGTGGCCGTGTGCTAGAAGCGGCCTCTCTTGCCACGATAGCTTTGTTGGTTGTTGGATCTCGAACAAATGAGCCCAAAGTAGGGCTCGCTGTGATTGGTCAGTTTTGAAAGTCGCCTGGAGGCGAGTGGGGGTGGGGGTGCTGCCTCCTTCAACAGGGCGTGCCCGTGCGGGGTTTTCCCTCCCTTCCTTCCACTGCCCCCGTTCGTTCTGCGTGACTGCACCGCCATGCCAAACCGTTGGCTTGCTTCACAAGCAGGCTGACAGTTTTAACTTCCTCATTTATTGATAATTTGTCTTTCTGTCGGCTGCAGCAAACTCTCTCTACCTTAAAAAAAGTTGTATTCTATTCCTCGAAAGTTCCTGTGCAGTTTGAGAAATGAACCGCGCCCCTTTTGGTTTTTGCTAAGCGTGCGGTGAGCGATAGGCGGCTGTGGTGTGAATAAGCATCCTGCTTTGGTCTCCGCCGCACGAGCTGGCGGAAGTTAACTGACCACAAAGTCACAATCTTCCCCATTACCCCACCCAGCTTCCACATACGCATTCGTAAATATGCCCTGATTAGGCAGTTGCGTGCGTTATCGTCGGAGACGCGATATGAATTATGGAGGAGTGTTTCATTGTGAAAGATTCACTTGTGCAAGTTTCTGTTTTGTCGAGTCGCTGTGGTCTCGTTGAGTCCCTTTGAGCCCGTGCTCCTGCCCGGCACCGTGTCCATGTTGTGTCTGCTGCCACTCGCACAGGGTGAGGCCTCGTGCCTGGGTGTGGCTGTGGTACCTGAACGTGACTCAGACTCGCCGGGAACTCTGTACCGCAGAGTGAAACCCAGGCGAGCAGCGCAAACAAATTCGTATTTGTTTTATTTTGGGTTTTCGTGGCAGTTGCTAGGCACCGAGTCCTTGATTTAGTTCTGTGATCGGTTGCATCAACCATTTAAAGGAATGTTTCTCCTTGGTTTGCCTTGTAAATCATTACAAATTTTGTTAAAAGGGGAAATGTCATTTAAGGAACGTGATGCAATTGGCGACTGAGCTTTCGCTCAAGGTGCCTGGGTTGGTTTCCCAGCTGCACCCACTTTGCTTATATAGTTACAGCTTGTGACATCATCCCATCTTCATGTCTTATGCAGAGCAGTGCTCATCCATCAGCAGCAGACCCCACAGATCATTCACATTTCTACATGGGGAAAGAGTGGTGCATGCATGGTGTGTGTGTTGTATATTTGATGTAATTTGAATGGTGTTCAGGGTTTGTGTGGTTTGTATATGGTAAACTGTGTGCTGAACAGAATGTGTGTGATTTGTTTGTCTGGAGTATGTGTTTCATGGTGTGTGTTTAATGTATGGAGCTCTGCATGGTTTGTGGTGTGTATACGTGAAGATGGCATATGGGATGTGGTGTATTGTATTTGTTAGTTGGTGTATGTGTGTCGCCAGTGTATGTGGTGTGGTATTGTAGTGTGTGTATAAGGTGGTGGATGTATATCCAGTACGGTGTGGAGGGGGTCATTAGTAGTTCGCAGTGTGTTTTGTAATTATTGTACGTGCGGTGTAATGGTGGGGGTTGTGTATCGTGCGTGGTGTGGTGGTGTGTGTCGGTTGGCGGTGTGCATGATGTGCATGTTGCGTGGTGTGTGATCCCTCAGGCTATCAAAGCGTGAGAATGATTTCGCGACTGTTCAAGCTCGGGCTCGTGATCTGGACGCGCAGCTCGGGGCCAAGGAGGTGGCGCTGGGGTCTGCGCTGTCTGACAATAAGAGCTTGCAGTCCGAGTTCAACGAGATCAAAGCCCAGCTCGCCAAGGTGGGTCCAAACTGGGCCCGGCAGGGCTGCCGTGGTGACAACACTGGCAGGAAATGAGAAAAAAAATTCCAGTCGCTCCAGATGTAACCAGACCCAGCCACACGGGAGGCGTTAGCCAAAAGGGGTTGTGGGCAGTGTCTGTAAAACCTCACGGGGTCATTCGGGGGGGGGGACTGGGTTTTTTGTGGGAAATGAAATGACGTTAAAGCCCTGAGGTTTAAGCTGGATGCCGAGATTCCAGGATGGAGGGCGTTTTTGTTGATGAGGGAAATACAGTGGGTGTTAATGCAGCTGCTACGGCATTCACATCTGGGGATACAGTGCCGTGTCTGTTGGTTGATTGCTGGTGATTACACAATTGTGGAATTAAAGCTGTTACCTGTGAAGCAGTTAAAGTTGATAGTTATAAGCGATTTCCTGCTCAAATGAGTTTTGAGGCATTGGTGTTTAACTCCAGTTCACAACTCTTGAACCACTGGTGGAAATTCCAAATTCCTATGATGGAGGCACATCTGTCCATAGAACAATCACTATTGACTTCCCCAAAAAGTGGTACCTATTTTACTCACCCCAGAGGCATGATGGACTGAATCCACACCCAACCACGATCAGAACTCGCAACCTTACGATTGTGAGTCGCTCCCTGTGCAGCTGAGACATCTGGCCATCGACAATTTACGACATCACGCATTTCTACCCTGACCAATTAACCCGCCTACACCCAATGCAGTATTTGTGAATGGTGTAAACACTCATACACTATATAAATGTATCTCAGGCCCCACCAAGTTGCATATGTGACATACTATATAGACGTCTGTAAAATAATATCATTTATTGATCCAGGAAAGCTTCCCTATATTCTTAAGCCTTTTTAAGGAAGATCCTGCCCTGTGAATCTTTTTCTAATGAGAGTGTCGCTTGTGAGAGGAAATTGGAGGGCCCATTAACAGCCATAGAGAAGGAGCAGATAACACATGTGGCTGCTTAAACCCACTTGCTGTCCTGCTTTTTTCCACCTCAGGCTAGCAGGTTTGTGATTTTAAATCTGTGATCCCTATCAACCTTTGCCTTCAAAGTTCTGGGTAATATCCAAACATTAAGCATGTAACATTACGTTGATTTAAAGATTGATATTAATTCTTTGTGCGCATGATTCGTGCACTTTTGAAAATGTTTTTTTCCCGAATCAGAATTGCATTTGTAAGATGCATGCTAATATTACATTAAGGCTTACGCGAGCAAACAAACGGCACAAATGAGACGGCAAAAAATGTAGAACTGAAACCAGAAAAACGAGATTGTAAACTAATCGGTTCTTAAATTGTGACCCTGAAAGCATGGCAATAGTATGGTGATGGCGAGATAGGGGAAAGGGTTGCACACCTGCGGTGTGTGCACCTGTGATGTGTAAACATCGCCACATGGGTGACAAGGGCGGGCGGGCGGGTGTGATGCTGGCCACTGACCCCCTCCTGTGCCTTGCCAGCCTTCATAGGTGCTACTTGATAACAGCACTTGCCGCAAGTCTGTCAAGGCTATATATGGGGGGTCTTTGTTGTGCAGATGGAGGGAGTCCTTGCCTCCACCAAGAAGCAGCTGGCTGAGGAGACCCTGCAGCGTGTGGACTTGGAGAACCGCGCACAGAGCCTCAAGGAGGAGCTGGAGTTCCGCAAGAGCGTCTTTGAGGAGGTGCGCTCCCTCGGCGTATGCTCCAACTCTCCCTGTGTCCCCCCTCTAATGCTCATGTTGTTTCGTGCAAGTCAACAAAAGTGTTAAGGCAGAAACGAGTACGTAGATTATTATACTGTCAAGATTATTTTTATCGGCTAATCAAGTTGTTTTGAGTTAATTCGAATGCTGCTCTACTTGTTTCAGTTGTAATTGATGAAACATCATCGTTATTTTGCATGTTGGTTCTTGGAAGGTGGACCCATATCAAAATGTAAAAAATTAACCCGTAAAAACAAAGTTTTTCATTATAAATCCTTTATATGCGTGGTGGCTAGTCCTCTCGTCCTCTGGCTTGAGATGGCTGCCACCTATGGGTCAGATGATTGCATGCCAGCATTAAGCAATTGGTAATTAAGTATAATATTTTTGTCCTAAAAAGTGTACAATTTTGGAAAAAAAAATTCACGAAAAGTAATTGTCACGCACAACGAGTCTGTGTGGAAAATGTCAGCTCGATTGGATCACAGGAAGTGGGTTAAAAAACGACCGAAAGATTTGCACGGTCGTAAGCAAGCAAGCAAGTGAACTTAATATAAAGGATTTAAAAATAGATGAGGAAGATGAGAGAGCATGTTGTGCGGGTGCTTTTGAAAAAGTAATTTGATAATCGACAGGATAATAACAATAATCTGAAGAAGAAAGTTTTCGGTCGTTGCATATTGGCATCGTGTTGGTGGAGTTCCCCTCGTTGCCCCCGTGACGCTTGTGGCGTGCCTCCGTGCCGCCGCAGGAGGTACGCGAGACGCGGAAGAAGCACGAGACGCGCATGGTGGAGGTGGACTCTGGGCGTCAGCGGGAGTACGAGAGCAAGCTGGGACAGGCGCTGCTGGAGTTGAGGGAGGCGCACGCTGATCAAGTGAACGCTTACAAGCAAGAGCTGGAGATCAACTTCCGTGCCAAGGTGCGAGGGGCTGTGGGCAGCGGCGTCATTTGTGTTTCCCGGCCTGACCTGCGTGGTTTCATTATGGTGCATGGCCTCACCTGTGAGCGGTAGAGTGATGCCATGAGAATAGTGTCTCATAGCTGCAATATATCTATAATATATAGTCAACTTAAGAAAAACATGTTTTCAGGGATTTTTTTTTACTAATCATTGGTGCCATGTTTGAGTCCACCAACAAACTACACTTTTTTAAGTTTGTTGTCCTTCCTTGCACCTCCTGGTTATGTGCTTGTCCTGTGAATTCTTGTAAATGGTATCACTGTCTGTGTGTCTGTGTGTGCAGATTGACAATGCACGCTTGTCATCCGAGAAGAACAGCTCCAGTGCCAACAGGGCACGCGAGGAGCTCTCGGAGATGACCCTCCGTGTGGAGACTCTCACTAGCCAGCTCAACAACGCACAGAAACAGGTGCTCACACACACACAAAATATACATTTATATACACACACACACACTGAGAGATCCCCCGTGTAATCTACACAGGCTGTTGGGGCAAGTACCATTTAATAAGTGCCCATGAAGGGCGGAACGGTGTGCGAGGGGATGGTATGACCAGCACCACACCGGGCCACCTTTTATCTCCTCAGTTCTGATTTTTATACACTGCACCAGGTACTTGTTTAAGTCTGAGGTGACCTAGGTGAGACTCAGGACCGGTTCGGATTAAAATCGGTGATATTGACCATGAGCTGAAATCAAATTCAGGTCGCTGGTTACATAGTGCAATGCGCTAACGACTTCGCTATCACACCTAATATGCACACACAGGCCGATAGACCAAGGGTCGATTCTAATTACAGATATAACAGCATTGTTAGCTGAAATTACAACGACATTGCAATTCATTACAAATCGCACGATGCCAATTGCAATTGACCCCAAGTCTACCGCTAGCGCCATGCCTGGACAGGTAAAGCGAGTGAGTGGGCATGGTAACCAAGGCGTGCGTGCGTGCTAACAAATGTTTTGCGCGTGCGCCCGCGTGTGTGCCACCGCAATGCAGACCTCTGTGCTGGAGTCGCGCGTGCGGGATCTGGAGGATAGCCTGGCGCACGAACGTGACTCCCACCGGCGTGTGCTGGCCGAGCGTGAGCGCGAGCTGTCGGAGCTTCGCGAGCAGATGCAGGCGCAGCTCAACGAGTACGAGGAGCTGCTGGACGTGAAGCTGGCGCTCGACATGGAGATCTCTGCCTACCGCAAGCTGCTGGAGGGCGAGGAGGAGAGGTGTGGCTTCTTGCCCCCCCCCGTATAATAATCTAAAATTAACATTTTACAACCCACACACACACCGAGACGGGGGAATCGCACACCAGGGTTACAGTTGTTCAATTATAATTTTGACACGTAAGCTTTTACTACCAAAATGATCCATAATAAAGTATTTTTGGGTTCGATCGCATAAATATAAATGTGCCATTAAACCCGCCACCACCCGACACAGCCAATTAGTAAGGTTTGTCACGTAAACAAAATGTGCCAATTTGTTACAACTTCAGCTGCGTCGGGTGGTGGTGGGTTTAATCGCACATTTATATTTACGTAATCTAACCCAAAAAAAACCCTTTATGGATCAAATAAACATCTTCATCGTTGTCCAAGTCAATAAAATTTTTGCTTTTTGTCTTGCCAGTTAGTTCAGCGATAGTGCAAGCAGCTCCAAATCGGAAGGGTTGCGAGTTCAAATACTGTTTGGGGGGCTGATTGTGCCCATCATCCCTCTGGGGCCATAAGAATGGTTGTCCTATGCAAAGACTTGCCCCCACCATGAGAATGTGGAATTTTATCCCCTGCTGTAAACAGGAGGTGAGCACTGCCTCAAAGCTCATTAGAGCATAAATTTACCTGCGACTTTCTTTTTTTAAATGTGCACTGTAAGGATGCAGAGGCACCACCACAGTGCCGAATGAATGCTACTATACAAACTGCAGTATCACTGCACACCGTTGGAGGCTATCAAATAAGCCGAGTTTGTTCTTTTCTTAATGGATACACAATGTTAGCTATGAAGATGACAGCTGCTGACGCTGCCTGTGCTCCCGCGCCCTGTTTTATGTCTCCCTTGTTCCCACATCTCTCTTGCTAAGGAATCTGTTGTCTCAATTGATTCCAACGTGTTAATGTTCAAGCATGTATGCGTGGACAAAATAATGATAATAAATTACGTGGCATCTAAATACAAACGCGTATCCAGGATTCAAATGTAGCTTTGTGACCAGTTTGTGGGAGCAGTTGATGGGTGTCACATGATGAGATTGGTTCCTATGGTAGGATGTGGTATCTATTTGAGAGTGAAGTCACATGACAGCCGTGTGAGGTCACGTGATGGGTTGACGGTCATATGATCTGTTTACAATAGAGATGTAATTATACACCCCCTCCATGATTTGACAATTTTTCTTAATTCAGTATTTTTTCTGTGTCCTGTACTTACATGATCTGAATTCTTACAAAACTACAGAAAGTGTAAAAGTATTTTAAGAATAAGCAATGGACTGACGTACAAGTGTAATGTCGTGGTTTTGCCACGGTGTTTGGTAACATCGTGGTGTCGCTATGGTAATGGTGTGGTGTCTCTGTTGCAAAGTCATGATTGCTCCATGGTAATGGCGCGGTAAGGTCATGGCATCTCCATGGTTACTATGTCGTGTTGCCGTGGTAACGGCTTGCAGGCTGAAGCTGTGTCGTCACGGGTCACGTCTCCATGATGTCGATGTACTGTCTCTGTGGTAACCCTGTGGTGTCTCCGTGGTGACTGCGTGCAGGCTGAAGCTGTCACCAAGCCCGGCGTCGCGGGTCACGGTGTCGCGCACTTCGGCGTCGCGCAGCAGCAGCGTGCGCACGGGGAGGGGGAAGCGCAAGCGCGTCGAGGTGGAGGAGCGCGAGGCAAGCAGCTCGAGCAGCGTGAGCCAGCACGCACACGCCTCGGGGCCCGTGGCCATCGACGAGGCTGATCAAGAGGGCCGCTTTGTGAGACTCCGCAACACCTCGGCCCAGGTGAGGCCCGAGCTACGCGCACGCACTCGCCGCCGTTATGTTCGCCATCGTCGTAATCCCGCTGCTTAACGCGCCATCGTCACCATCATGACACCTTGAACGCTCGCCTTCCATCGGCAGCATCACTCTCTCAACACCCAACACTATTGCAACAACGCAACACTCTTCTTCATCAGTGGGATCACACACTCTTGACGCTTGCCACCATCGTCTTGTTAATGAGCACTCGCCTTCATCGTTAATACAGCACTCGTTCTCAACAAGATCACACTCGCCACTTGCCGCCATCACTCGTCATTGTCACAAAAATATTAACAGCGTTCACACTCATCGTAATAAAAAGCACTCGCTTTAACCGTAATAAATAGCTGTTATCATCACAATAATAACCATAACCCTTACTAATAATTGACCATTATTGTAATTAGTACTCACAATCATGACTAACACTGCACTCACCATCGTCACAACTTCCACACGTGTGCCTTGTCGAGTGAGTACATGTGTGGGGGTGAGTACACGCGTGCTGTGCTGTGTGTGTGTACTAGGACCAGCCGCTGGGAGCGTGGGTGCTGAAGAGGAAGGTGGGGGAGCAGGACGAGATCACTTACAAGTTCACGTCGCGATATGTCCTCAAGGCCAATGCCACGGTCACGGTGAGGGGAGGGGAGGGCGCGGTACGGAGATGCACCGCTGCGCGGGTGCCGTCGACCCGGTGTAGCTCGTGAAGTGCGACAACGCGAGCCCTAACATGCAGCCAACCAGCCACAAGGACTATCCCCAAGGTCAAACCTTAACTAAGCAGTCGCCAAACCATTTGCACCAGTCGTATCTATTTACCGTAATCAACTGGCCAACCAGCCATAAGTCATATCCCCAAGCCCTAACCAAACAGCGAACATGCCAATTGCGCTGCCACTGGCCTTAACCCTTATGTATGTACGTTGAACTTCTTTTGCGCCGTATGTAGCCAACCATAGGAGAATAAAATTAACACAACCATAATAAGTAGCTATCACCATCGCCATAATAACCGAAGCCCTTACAAACAGTTCACCATTATTGTAACTAGTAATCATACCACCTCCAGTGCTTCACCAGAGCATGAAGATGTTGTCTTCACATTTCAGTGTTATCTGCTACAGTGCTACTGGCCTTGATGACGGCTGTGACCAAGATCAATCACACTGAGGATGGTGATGAAGGGAGCAGTTGGTGGTAATAGTGATGAAGGGTGGTGGTAGTGTTATTTGAGCCCTTGTGACATTGGTGATCGAGGGTGGTTGAAGTGATTGTAGTAATGGTTCTGGTGCTAGGCCATTGTGGCTTTTTTGACAGAGGTGGTGGTGATGGGGAGCAACTTGGGTTTGGCCGGATAGAGGAAGCTAAACGGGCACAGCAAGGGGTAGAGAAGAGATGGATTGATATGGAAGAGGATGTGGAGCTGAGTGGACTTGCTGACGACTGGTACTAGAAGTTTCTAGATTGGCCTTTGTGATGAGACCCATGAAGGACACTACTGGGCAGTTGGAGGCAGTTGCCCTCCAACAACAACGAAGGGCAGAAGAGTAACAACGAGTGGAGCGTCAGGCAGCAAGTTGGCACAGTGAAGAGCATAGGTGGTGCATCTGTCAGTGATCTCGGTCAGTTAACTCCTGCCACCTGGATCTGTCCCGTCACCTGCCGGTGATCCTTCTTAAGGTGAACTTAACCTGGTACCATGGTGATGTCACTTATTTGGAGATTGCGGTTGTTGTCATTGTGGGGGAGTGGTAGTGTCTGGTTAGCAAACTGCGCTACAAACCCAGAAACCCGAGTTCAATTCCCACTCACGACCAATGACAGTGACGATTATCTGAGCCAGGTCTGGGCCTCCTCGAGGTTGACTCAGCCTTAAATTAGTACACTACCTGGTGCAGGGTGTGAAATCAACACTGGGGAGACAAAAGCAGCCGAGCATGGTGTTGGCCTCCGACCGCCTCGTATACCATTCTAGCCTTCATAGGTGCTCGCTAACAGTGCTTGCCCCAACAGTCTGTTAAGGCCAGGGTGGTGGTTGTGGTTGTCGCGGTGTTGTTCTCCTGTGTCATTGGTGATGGAGGGCGTTTCTGTTGTGGCTGTGGCTGGCAGGTGTGGGCATCAGACTCCCACGTGGCTCACAACCCGCCCACGGACTTGCTGTGGAAGAGCCAGGCAACCTGGGGCTCGGGAGACCAGATCTTCACCAGCCTTTTTGACTCATCCGGCCAGGTGAGGGTGTTGTGAGCCTGGGTGGGTGAATGTGCGGCGAGTGTAATTGGGGTCAGTGTGGTGAGTCGGGGTAATTGGGTGAGTGTGGTGAGTGCGGATGGGTGAATGTAGTGAATCTGGCTGTGTGTGTGTAACAAGTCTGGGTAGGTGAATGAGTCTGTGTCCCTGAGTGGTTGTGACTGCTGGTTTTGTGCTGGATGGAGAGCGGTTAGCGCGCTTTGCTACAAACTTGGCGGACCGAGTTTGATCCCTGCTCACGGACGACACCAGTGAAAATTATCTGAATTGGTCCTGGGCCTCCTCCCCTAGGTCGACTCAGCCTCAAATGAGTACCTGGTGTGATGTGAAAACATCACCACTGAGACAAATGCGGCTGGGTGTAGTGCTGGCCACCCACCCCCTAGTATGCCACAGTGCCGGCCTTCATAGCTTCATCGGTGCTACTCGCTAACAGCACTTGCTCCTACAGTCTCTTAACACGATACGGGGGGGGGGCGGGGGGTCTTTGTGCTGGATGTGCGAGCAGGAGGTGGCGGTGAGGAACTTGAGTCGCGTGCTCACCGACACCGCGCTGGGGGGAGATGGTGAGGACGACGAGGAGGCAGAGCTGGAAGAGGAGGAGCTTTTCCACCAGCAGGTGCGTGATGAACAACTCTACCTCGCCCACGCTCACATCCATGCCTGCACACACACACACACACGTGTACAATAACAATGACAACTGTCGTTTGCCACTAAGTGGCGGTGATGTCACCACAACGCCTGTGCCAGGCCAGGTGCACCCTCAGGCCACATGAAGTGTCAAAGGCTCGCTGGCAGGAGGTCACGGGACAGACCCCCAGGTGTTATGAGTTGACTGACTGACAGATGCGCTATCTGCGTGCACCCACTGTGTCACCTCACTGCGTGTCAGCTGTCTAAAATGCAGTGTTATGGGTCCACCCCTCTGCACTCTGTTGTTGTTGGAGGGAAACTGCCTACAATTGTCCAGTAGCGTCCTTTACGGGCCTCCTCCACTAAGGCCGATCTTAACACCGCTGGTACCAGTCCACATCCTTCTGTACCACATCAGCCCATCTCTTCCCTAACCCATGCTGTGCCCTCTTAGCCCCCTCTATCCGGCTAAACAAAGTCAGAGTCTTTATTTAGAAGCTGCTTGGGCATGTGTTGGCTGCCAAAGGAGCTCACTAATGCGGTTATGTCCAAATCCTCACACAATCCAGTCTGGTTAAACTCAGGATGGATCATAGGCATGTTTCAAAACCGGTGCAGATGTTCCTTTAAAGGGCTCCGCATTTCACAATCATAGAGATGGGAGGACATTACTGTGGCCGAGAAGACCCGGAGCTTCGCATGGAGGAATAGGCCAGGTAGCTTCCACGCAGCGTTACACAGCTGGTGAAACGATAATGCCGGTTGACTGATACGGAGTGAGGCCTCTGCTGCCAAACTGGAGCTCGTCTTGAGTACACTGCCCAGGTAATCAAACGTCTTCACTTTCTCCAAAACTGCCTCATCACTCATGGGGAGTTAAGGGGGTGGAGTGTTTGATGACATAAAATCCCCAGACAGGTTGAATTTTTTTTTGGTTGGGCTGATGGTCAGGTCCCACCTCTTAGTGGCATGCTGCAGAGTAGTTCATTTCCAACTCCTCAGAGTAAGCAGCAGTTACCATATCACTTATATACATAACATGGTGGACCAATAAGTATCGGTCAGCCTCACAGATCAATAAAGCAGAGATGTAGGTCCTTTTGAAAATTCCCTAGACCTCTGCTCTCGCACTTATTTACTCTCTCATCTACAGGCATCCACGTGTACGTACACACACCTTTATACGCTCTCACATTTGCATTCGCATTCTCGTATACAAAGACAAAAGATCCCCCATATACCCTTAACAGACTTTTGGGGCAAATTCTGTGAGCGAGCACTTATGAAGGCCGACACGGCACACGAGGGGATGGGTGGCCAGTACCACACCCGGCAGCCTTTGTCTCCCAAGTGGCAATGTTTACACACCGTACCAGGTACTCATTTTAATCTGAGTCAACCTAGGGGAGGCCCAAGAACGATTCAGATAATCGTCACTGGTGTTTGCCATGAGCGGTAATCGAACTCGGGGTGCTGGGTTTGTAGCGCAGCGCACTAACCGTTCCACTATTCCCCCACATGCCCATATACCCGCACATTCACCCATATGCCTGCACATACACACACCACACTTGCACACACACTCGCCACGACACACATCCTCGCCGAACATGCACACTTACACACCCGAACTCATACACTCATGCACATGCGTGCCCATGCATACACCAACAGAAACCCACACACACACACATCACCCATATTCCCACACACCCAGATACACTTTTATTACCAATTTGCTTTCTCGCAAATACATATGTACTTCCACACGCACTCACCGGCATTCCCACGTACACTCACCCACACTCGTGTTTTCTGACCCTTCTGCTCCATCTCCGTGTGTCTGGTCCAGGGCGATCCTCAGGCGAGCGACCGGCAGTGCGTGGTGATGTGAGTCCGGCGTTGCAGAGAGGAGACCCCCCCTCGGGCAGCTCACATATTTTTTGTTTCTATGGTAGAGAACGTGTTTTAGGTTAGTCGATCTCATAGCCTCATGCCAGTGTAGCCTTTTACTAGAGATTTGTAGTGTGAAAGATCATTCGATTTTTTTCTGCTTTGTTAGAGGATGTACCAACCAACACCCAAAACGTGACAGGGAGGTTTCTAAAAAGCAAACCACACTCATTTTTTTGTTTATTTTTTCCCTCTTGATGCTTTTACAATTTGAACAAATAAAAAAAAACACAAATTTACAATGGTAAGTAGGAGCAGTGTTTTTATGTCGGGGCCTTCATTCCATAAGGAGCCCTTCTCGTGGCGATTTTCGGGTCAAGATTAGGTTGGTTGTGCCGGAGCGGTCGACTGCAGCGTTGATTGACAGGGGAACAGTCGACTGTCAACCAACACTGCACAGTTGACCACTGCTACTGTTAACCAACACCGCACAGTTGAGCATTCCGGCAGCGTCAACTGTGCAGTGTTTAGTGAGTAGGAGTGGTCGACTGTGTGGTCGGGATCAACTGTGGCGGAACCACGGGATCTACTGTGGCATAACCAATCAGTTCCAGTGATAGACTGCAGTATTGGTTACCAGCGAGAGCTGTTAGTCTGCATTGTCAGTCAAGTAGTGGTCGACCGCGACGATGGTTGACAGGTAGTGAACAAATCTGCAGTGTCTGTCGACCGCTGTAGTAGTCGACTCCGGTAGTAATGGTCAACTAAAGTTGACTGTGGTAGTGGTAGATTGTGCGGTAGACTGGTAGTGGTGGCGATAGCTGTGTGGTCATGGTGACATGCGGTAGTGAATTGAGCGTGTGGTCGCGGTTGGATGCATGTAGCTATAGTCGATGGTGTTGTTGCGCCGTACGATGTGGCCGAGACTGAAGTCACCACTGCTCCACGCCACGCACGTGTCCCCTCCACGCCCATAAACATGCGCTCCATTCTACCGCGTAGGTTTATATGGTTGTGCTGTATAGCTCTCCGACGTGTCTTTATGTTGTGCCGTGTGGCATTCAGCACGATGTATGATTTTTCGCAGCACGTGCTGGGAGTTTCAGGAAAATGACAACTATAAAACACTCGGAGAGCTATTGGTGGGCTCCAATTGGGTTTGTGCTGTACAGATATGCACGTTACTGTTTCAAAGTTAGGCAGTCCACTCTCTTGCAGTGTTGCATTGGCACTGAAATAAATAATGGTTTCAGGGAACGCATTGTGTGGCTGCGGTGAGGGGTGGGGTTAGATCATGCAGGGCAATGCCACTAGACCCCCTGTCCCCCCCCCTCTCCTCTTCCACTATGTACCTCTTCACCCCCATGTACCCCTCTCCACCCTTCGTCACCCCATGTCCCTCACGTCTGGTGCTTTCCCCGTGCCGTGTGGTTCCCATGCATGGATGCCGAGAGTCGTGATGTCGTGAGGAGAGAGCCCGTCATCGAAACACGTGCAGTAGCTTGACTACGTCTGGGTGTTCACGCATCTCTAGGTTACACTGCACACTAACGCATCCTGTGGGTGATGAACATCTCTACATAAACCACCTACAGAGTGGACAGCTCTCACACTGAAAGTTGGCTGACTTCCCACTGCTGCCTTTGCCACGTGGTGAAGGACAAAAAAGAGGAGCACCTGGGCCGGGATTAAACTGTGAAGCGCGTGCTGGGGAGCGCCGGTGTTGGGGTCGTCTCGGCACCCTCGCGTGTGTGTCGCAGCACAGTATTTGTGAATTCGAGGTTTTCTAGCGGAGTTTTCTAGTGCATGCTCTACAGTATCTTTCGTCTTTTTAAATTACGCATTTACCTGAAATTACGAAACAAGTGAAATTATGGAAGTCTTTTGTTTCTGTCCATGACAACAACAAAAAAATAAACTTACTTTTATACCCATGCCAACTTGTTGCTGTGTCTCGTGTCACGTTTCCTGCGAAATCATCCCCAGCCTCACCCAGTGGAAGTTGAACTCATTAAGTTAATGTCCGTGTAGAGCCCACGCTGTACGCATTGTGGAGGTTATTTAACTCATTTGCCATGCTGGCCAGTGACAACCTGCTATGCACAAAAGGGTCAGCCTGGTTACCTTCTGAGATCTGATGAAATCGGATGTATTTTTGTATTTGAAATTTCACTTTATATACATTTTAGATTTTTTTTTTTAAATATATATCGTAATCTTATTTTAATGTATCGACTGAAAAATATATGTACGGTAATGAGTCGCAGCATCCCACGTAATGCACAACCGCAGTGAACTAGTCTGCGACATTTTGCGTGCATAACATCGTGTGCCGTTAATTCTATTGAAGTTTAGTTATCCTATTTTTTGGTTCTTTCGGTAAAGCCACGGAGAACAAATACAAATATTGTCATTTTTATTATTTGTTCTATCTACGTGGCTTTATGAATATGAATTCCTGCAGTCACGAAAGCTTTAAGTCAAGATTTAGTTATCCTATTTTGAGGAAACAATGTACAGTCATTGACAAACGTGGTTGGATTGGGAAAGCAAGTTTAGCAGGAGATTGAGGCTGATAAAGTTCAGCAGTTGCTCAGCTCCCATTCACAAGAGATGACCAATGAGGCTCTCATGGAACTGAAGGCAGAATTGTTTGTAGATGAAGCTGAGGTCACTGACATTCGGGAGCCCAAGAGATTCACAACCAAATAATTGGCTGAAGCTTTTGTTATTTTGAAGCCGGCTTGACTATTCTTGAGGTACAAGACCCTAACTTATATAGACTCACCAATGTCTCTAGAGTTGCCACCGATGGGTTGAGTTTCAACGAAGAGATATATAAACAAAATAAGATGACCAAGTTTTTTCTTGATAGGTTTTTCAGAAATGTTGAAAGGGAACCAGAGCCAACCCGACCAATATCTCCAGAAAGATTTCCAGAAAAGTTTCCAAAAATGTGCCCTTGACCATACTCGCTTGGTCACTTTCTTCTTTTAATTAACCATGAATTTCTCCTACACAACCAAGTCAGCATCAGAACTCAACGTAACGAAAACAAAACGGATTTCTTTTGATGTTACTTTATTTTAAGTTGTATTTACCATACAGTATATTTCTTAATGCAAATATAGACAATAATTCTTATTTATAAGCTTAACAATGTTTCTTATACAGTATATATTTTTTAGAGTATTACATGCAAATAGACAATAATTCTTATTTATAAGCTTAACAATGCTTCTCTTTTTTGTTTAACCATAACACATCTTAGAACACCGATGGATATGTGCATTTAAATACGGTACATTATTGCTTCTCGACTTACAAACCATTGGACTTATGAAGGGTCCTCAGGAACATAACCCATTAGTAAGTCAGGCACTTGCATGTGTGTGTGTGCATGTGTGTGTGAGGAGCGGTCGTGTACGTCATACGTCCTTGCTAACAGCCATTATCCAAACTGTCTGTTAAGGCTATACGGGGGGGGGGGGTTCTTTGTCTTTTGACTTTATGTGTGCGATGTTTTTATTCGGGCTCTTTAACTTGGCAAATTTAAGCGTTTATGAAAGAAGTTTCTGAGACATCGAAATTTAAGTTTCTTGGTCTTGGTGGTGACATTGGCGGTGCTGGCGTCAGTGGCGGCGATGGAGGCGGTAGCGTCATCAGTGTCGGCGTTCGAGGTGGTGGGAGCGTCTGCGGCATTGGTGGACATTGTGGTGTTGGCTGTGGCAGCAACGGAGGTCTCCTCATTAGTCGTGATAGCGGCGGTGGTCGCGTCATTAGCGTTGGCGTTCGCGGCGGTGGGAGCGTCGGTGGCATTGGTGGAGATGGTGACGTTGGCTGCGGCGGCGTTGGCGGCTGCGGCACGAATCAGCTTCTCGTGACGCAGCCGTTGATTCTCCTTCTTTACGAGCCAGTTCTTTTCACACAGCACCTGTGGATGCAGCACCATTGCTTTCTCCCGAAGCAGTATCTCTAGACGCAACGCCTCATTTTCTTTACGAGTCTCCACCTCCCTGACCCTGAGGATTGCGTTGCCCTCGTCCACCAAGCTTCTTCTTTGACGCAGCTTTACATTTTCTTCGCACAGCATGGCGTTGTAACGCTCGGTGTTGGATAGGTTACAGCTCCAACGTCGCCACGTGAATATCTGGATCACAGCCATCATCACTATCGCAACGGCCATGAGCTGTTGTGACACAGTGCATGGCAAGGGGTCCATGTTGGGCTTTATGACCAATACAGTCGGGTAGTTGACATTGTCTCCTTTGTAGTCAACCAATCTGGTCAAGTGAAACAAGATCAACATAACAAACGCTATGACTACATCCAGGAGCAGCATCTTGCCACGAGTGTTGCCAACGCGAAGCCAGTTCAGGTGTGAGGCTCGCGTGTGAGCGTCACGTGCATTTAGCCTGTGACGATTGTGACGTCACCGCCGGATGTGACGCGCTGACCCCGCCCCAAAAAGTTGGATCTGTGACGTCACAGACCGAGCAGCGCTTTAATTATTTATTTTACCTCACGCGGCGTCTCGCGCAGCGCCCCTAGCGGTAGCGGGAAGGATAACGGTGGGGGGGAGCGGCAGACGGGGGACAGGTGGAGGGAGGGGCGTGTAGATGACATCATCGCCGGCTTTCTAATTCACAATGGGCGACGCTTCCCTCACGTAAGATGGTCGCTGGTGACAATCGTTTGCGAGTTTTAAGTTGCAGGACAGTTTTTTTTCGTCGTATTCCAGCGCCTTTCTCTTCTCTCTGAGGCAGCAAGACACGAGACCTTCCACTGCCAATATCCACCAATGACAACCAACTCACGTGTCTCCTTGTTGCTGCAGTATTCATTACGTAAGGGACCGGTAGCCTTGGCTTCACCACCATCAACCAAGAGAGGTCTCTGGGAGTCGAGTTTCTTCTGGTAGAGAGCACAGCTCCGGATAATTCTAGATTTGAAGCTTTCATGACTGCAAGGATTCATACTCTTAGGTTTTTTCGGTAAAATCACGTAGGTAAAAAAATCTAATAAAATAATAATAAATGAAAAGAAAGCAATTCACGTTGTGATTTAATTTCATTATTATATATTTTTTCATATTTTTTTACCTACGTGCTAACAGCCCTTGTCCAAACAGTCTGTTACGGATATACAGGGGTCCTTTGTCTTTTGCCTTTATGTGTGTGACGTTTTATTTCGGGTTCTTTAACTTTTAAAATTAAATCGTTTTACGAAATAGGTTTTTGTGTCATGAAAATGTCCGTTTTTTCGTCTTGGTGGTGGGATTAGTGGCGGCGGTGTTGGCATCGTGTAAGCGGCGGTGGTGGCGGTCACGTCGTTATCGTCGGCATTCGCGGCGGTGGGAGTATCGGTGACATTGGTGGAGGTGCTGACGTTGGCGGTTGCAGCAGGAATCAGCTTCTCGTTCTCGTGACGCAGCAGTTGATTCTCCTTCTCTACGAGGTGGATCTCCTCATGCAGCATCTGTGGATGCAGCACCATCGCCCTCTCCTGAAGCAGCATCTCTCGACGCAACGCCTCATTGTCCTTACGCGTCGCCGCCTCCCTCACCCTCAGGATTGCGCTGTCGTCTTCCACCGAGATTTTTATTTGACGCAGCTTCACGTTTTCCTCGCACAGCATGGCGTTGTAACGCTCGGCGTCGGATAGGTTACAGCTCCAACGACGCCACAGGATTATCTGGATCACAGCCATCATCACTATCGCAATGCCCATCAGCCGTGACACAACGCATGGCAAGGGGTCTATGTTGGGCTTTGTGCACAATGGAGTCGGGGTCGGGTAGTTGGCACTGTCTTCTTTATAGCCGGCCAATCCGGTCGCGTGAATCAAGGGGAACATGACAAACGCCATGACCCCAAGCAGGAGCAATATCTTGACACACATGTTGCCAACGAGAAGCCAGTTCGAGTGTGAGCGTCACGTGCGAGCGTCACGTGTATTTAGCCTGTAACGATCTGTGACGTCATTGCCGGATGTGACGCGCTTTAGAATCCGATACCTGCCGGTGACGTCAGTTGACACCGCCCCCAACAATTTTGTTTGGTACGTCATCCGCCCCGCTACCTTGGTCTGTGACGTAATAAGGAGCGCCCTCATTATTTATTAATTTATTTCTCACGCGGCGTCTCGCGCAGCGCCCCTAGCGGTCGCGGGGAGGATGACGGCGGGGGGGGGGAGACGGGGAGGGGGAGACGGGGAGGGGGCGTGGTCCGTAGCGCTGCCGCGGTGTACGCGTTCCCGTCGGCCATCTTACACAGGAAAACGTTTCCCGCTTTGGCCAATCCCCGAGTCCCGTTTTAGCGGGGGATTGGGGGGAGGCGAAGTGGTGACGTGTTGATGACGCCATCGCCGGCTTTCCCATTCACAACAACGGGCGACGCTTCCCTTGCGTAAGATGGCCGTTGTTGGCGACGAGTCGCGGGTTGCGGTGGCGGCGGCGTTCAGGGCGCACATGGGTCGCGCGTTCCCTTCCCTCCGAGGCAGCGAGAGAGGCGGCCTTCGATAAGCTCCGATAAACAACACCCAGCTACCCAGCGTGTCTCCTTGCTGCTGCTGCTGTTGTTGTTGTGTTTGTTACGTAAGGGAACCGGCCGACTTGGCTTCACAACCACCACCACCACCACCTTGCCCTGCGAGGTATCGAAGCTCTGCGGGGACCTCTTTGCGGGCTCTTTCGCTCGCTCGCCCCATCGTTCATGGCCGTGTCGCGGGGAGACGTCGTCTACCAGAAGGGGCAGGTGATGGAGAAGCCTCGCCCGCACCTCCTCTCCCATACCCCCCCTCCTCCCTTTGTGTTACACGCGCCACGCATCCACTGCTGGATGAGGGCCTCTGCACACGCCGTGGGGTTTATTCACTTGACCATACTTCACCTCGCCTGGTCTGTGCGGGTTGGTCGGAGTGGGGGGGGGAGGTAGAAAGTCAGTCGAGTGGTGGCTTTCGGATGTACTTCTGTTTGCTGTGCACCGCGAAGTAGAATTTACCCGTTACTTTACTATAGTTACTTTATTGACGAATCAACAGCGGTGGTCACATGCGAGTCACCCACTCGCCGCCCTAGAAATTAGGAATTTCCACCACTGGCTCGGTATATAATGTCCCCTTGCTGGCATGACCATGCAATCAGTTTTCGACGCGTACTGCATTCAATTAGCCTGCAAATTGCGTGTGTCAGCACTATATGGAACTCGAGCTTTCACCCGCATTCACAGACCCGCTCTGACCAGCGTGGTGAAGTATGGTCAAACCAGGCGCCGCAATGCGCCGCCCCCTGGTCCAGCAGTGGACGTCGTCACTTCTCTCGCACAGCGCTCCGGGAACGCCGTGGGTCTCTGTGCGTGGCACGTGTGGCCGATGTCGACTCAAAGGGGTCGTGGTGATGGTCGTGGTGATGGTGGTGGTGATGGTCGTGGTGATGGCGGTGGTGGTGGTGATGGTCGTGGTCGTGGTGGTGATGGCGGTGGTGGTGATGGTGGTGGTGATAGTCGTGGTGATGGTGGTGGTGGTGATGGTGGTGGTTGTGTACCCTTTGTAGAGCGACGATTCTGACATTTGGGACGACACAGCGCTCATCAAGGCGTATGACAAAGCCGTCACGTCCTTCAAGGTGAGTGAGTGTCTCCGACTCTGGCTGCGAGCTCAACTTTATGTATTTGCGCGGTCAGGGTTACCCTAAAGTGGTGACGGTAGTTTTTGTATTAAAGTAGCGCTCGTGTGGAGCGGCAGTGCAGCGGTTAGCGCACTGCGTGACGAACCTGGCTACACGGGTTCGATTCCCGCTCGCGGCCAACACCGGTGACGATGATCTGAACCGGTCGTGGGCCTCCCCTAGGTCGACTCAGCCAGAAGTGGGTACCTGATGCGGTGTGAAAACATCGCCACTGGGGAGACAAAGGCGGCCGGGCGTGGTGCTGGCCACCCACCCCCTCGTGTGCCATGCCGGCCTTTATAGGTGCTCGCTAACAGCACTTGACCCATATACGGGGGGTCTTTGTCTTTGTATTGCTTGTCAGTGTATAATTGTACACTTCGTATCTCTGTGTGCGTGTACATGATTATATTTACACCTTGAGACACAACACACCGTTTCAGGGGATACCCGAGAAAGCCCGACAACATAACACACTTCGTGTGTCACGTGCACTACCAGTGGTTGAAAACTAATTTCTTTAGAACTACATTATTGTTCTCCTTCCCCCGCACCTCCGATGAGCATGGTTGGCTACGTACGATGCGAAAGAAATTCAACATGCGTACACCTTCGAGTACTGTGTTATCATTCGATGGTAAGCGCCTTGCTCAAGCTGATATGACTGTTTTTGTCTAAACGAACTTCCTCACCAGTGGGCAGTAAACGTGCACAGTGATGCGTGCGCAGGTTGGAAACATGTCGGTCACAAAATATGAATGGGGAAAATGGGCACAGTGGTTTGCCAGTATTGTTGCTAACTCAATAAGTCTGGATATGCCTAGACTAGTTATAATAAATGGCACTCGACATTGCGCCATAGCAAAGTGACATAGGATTTCTAAGAGGCGCTTTTTGAGTCGATGAGCCATTCAAAAGTCATGTAAATGCGTACATTCATACGCAGCTGGAATTGCTTCTAAATCCTCAAAATTATCCCAGAAAGTCATTCAAATTTGGTCGCTTGGTAAACCCCCAAAAATGCCTCTAAATCGAGCAACAAAATTGCTGAGTTGGCAACACTCTACGAGCCGTTCCAAAGTAGTACGTATGTACAGACGCAGATCAAGACACCCGGTCCTACACGTCTTAGAGCAGGGGTGGGTTACCTACTGCCCGTGACTTCATCAGTGTATATGGCCGTGGCCACACGAAGCCCAACCAACCTCAACTAACCGACCGTGCTCTTTCAGACGGCGCTCAAGAATGGCACGGCCACTTGCGAGAGCCCCAAGATCTGCGGGGAGACGAAGTCTGTGAACAAGCGGGCGAAGACACGGAGACGGCACAAGAGGAACAGCGTGTCGCCCTCCGACAAGGTAAATTTCGATGTAAAGCTTTCGTGACTGCAGGGATTCATCTTCTTGGTTCTTTCGGTAAAGTCACGTAGAAGGGAAATAATAAAATAATAAAACATAAAATAATTCTCACGACATTTCGGCCACAACGCAAGCAGCCGTCTTCAGGTGAAGAACAGGTCTGTCGGAAAGACAGTGTCAGAGAGAGGTAAATATCCTGAAGCAGAAGATTAGTGGTGCTCTGAATGTGGCTGTCACATGTATGTGATTTAAAACTTTGATCATTACCTGCGTGATGTTAATAGTTGTCTTCTTTGTCGTGTCTGCTGTCCAACCTATCTTGGTCTTTCCCCAATATTCTCCACAGGCCACCGCTTCTGGCATTTGGCATTGTCAAATCATTGTAGTGCTGCAGGGCAATCTCAGGGAGAAGATCCATGAGGTTTGCTTCTCCTGACAAGCAAATTATTTAATGAGACCTCCTTTGCCAGTATTAAATTATGATAATCGGGTTTTCCCCTTTCTGGTTTATTGCCTGAAAGGGGAAAGCCCTATTATCATAAGCAGATTATTATTTTGTGCAGAAGCCCCCCCCCATGATTTCGTGAGAGAGTTGCTTCTGCTGAAATCCACTCTCGGTCTGTTTAGGCTCCACCGTGTGAGCCATTTGGAGTTGTAGCCAGATGCGAGCTCAGTGTTGATGTGACATTTTATTGAGGGACTGCTGTGCGGTGTTATTGTTATCTCCGTGTGCTCTGGGACTGTTTTGTTGTTTTTGCTGCCTTACCCAAGCTTTATAAATCGGACTCCCGTAATTAATACATTCCTTATTTATATTTAGTGACTTTCTAACCATTTTCTCTATTTTTCACTCCTATCGTTTCATTTGTATTGTTTGCTGTTGTACCTTGCTGACCTCCCCATTCTGGACCATCTGTGAAAAGGAGCTTCATAGCTCATCGAATTCCTCCAGTCTAAATAAAGATTCTCATGTAATTTTTTATAATTCAGTGGGCTCACATGACATTGATTTCGCCAAGTCAGAGGCTCTTTGCAAGCCATCTGGCTACCATGAGAGGTTCGTTCATGAGGTTATTCAGATATACAAATACAGAGACAATTTCAACCGAGAAGATGGATTCTCGCTTAGCAATCATTGGAAGGATTTGATAAACCATTTCGGGTCTTAATTGATTGTGTTCACGCTTGCAGTGACTTTCAGACCGCATTACATTTTCTGCTCCCCCCTCCTCTTTTCCGAACATAGATGGACTCGTCCATCTGGCCAACTGCCAAATCGCTGTCTGTGGTGCTGACGTTAAGACAAACCGCCACTTTTTTCAAATTTTCTTGCTGTGGATTTCACACCTGATGATGATTGCTTGTGTTGCAGTCGAAACGTCGTGATAATTTTTACTGTTTTATATTTATATTATTTTATTATTTCCCTTCTACGTGACTTTACCGAAAGAACCAAGAATATTCTCATGCATGTTTGTTGAACTGCTTTCGCACCGTACATAGCCAACCGCGCTAGTCAGAGGTGCGGAGGAAGTACAGGAAACTAAACACAAAAAGCAGTTCTAATGAAATTAGTTTTCATTCTACATGTAAAAGTGCACAGCCCCAGTGGCTTTCTAATATCGGAAAGGAAGAGCGTTCCAGATGGCCGCAGAAGCGCATCTGAAAGTGCACGGTGAAAAATCTAGCCAAAAGTTTGATGGTTAGCCAAACGGTCCCTTTCAGTGTTCCCCGCTGCGACGACACTGAGAACAGGGAACACAAATGATACCTAAGCATACACAGTCCTGCGGATGGCAATTTTCCTCAGCTAAATGCCAATGTCGAGATCTTCCAGCCACGAGAGCGCTTCAGGAGAGAGTCAATGTAGTTTATTTTCTTCCGTTGGTGGAGCGCAGACTACAGCGGTGTACTATGTGGAGACTTAAGGCAGCCAGGCGTGGTGCTGGCCGCACCGCCGCCTTGTGCGCCATGCCGTCCTTCTTAGGTACCAACAGCGCTTGCTCCAGTGGCACGCCTCGGCTGCACGGGAGAATCGTTTCCCGTCTTTGTGCCAACCTCTCGTTTGCCAGTGGAGGCCGGGCGACCCGTGCCAGGCTGTCTGGTCCGAGGACGGCGTAGTCTACGACGCCACCATCAAGTCGGTGGACGCCGGCGCTGGCACGTGCGTCGTGGTCTTCACGGGCTACGGCAACGAGGATGAGATGGAGCTCGCCGATCTCCTGCCGCCAGCAGCGGAGTCCGCCGGCGGGGAGAGCGATACGGCCGCGAGCTGCGACGCCGACGCGGCGTCCCGCGCCGGCAAGGTGAGCCGAGGCGGCGGCGGTGCTGTGATGGATTCGGATGAATCAAGTCGTTGAGAGTTGAGCTCCCTTTACCGCTCAAAACATGCAATGCGGCAAATGTTCATTTGCTCTGAGCCAGTGGTGCACAAACCCAACCCCCCCCTCCCCCAAGGTTTAAACTTGTAACTTTTCAAGAACAGTCCTGGGACCACATTGACCATCTTGCACAAACCAAAATGGCGATGTATGGTCAAACAACTCCCATGACCCAATACGGCATGGTGAGACCTTCATCTGTCAAGAGGGCTGTAAATTATAGCATAATTCATTCATTGTGGTAGAAAGGAAGTTTTTGATACATTTGGGAAGAAAAGCAGCCTAACCCCTAAACGTTCGCAGCGACGTGGTTCTCGCCAGGACGTGGACCCAGCGCCATGTTTTATACAGCCGTGTTGCCGAGGGTGGAGGTGAGGAGGTGCCTTCCTGTCGGAGCGTAACAATACGAGTCGGTTGATCGGCAAGACGAAGATCTGTTTTCTGCGTGCGGAATTAAAGTTGTGGAGCGTCGTTGAACCAAATGCATTGCATTTCAAGAGAAGTAAAAACATAAAGAAAACCCGCTTCATGAAGGCAATTTTGATCGATTTTTAAGTCAGATTACAAACTCGTCTGCCACATGGTTTAGCATTCTAGCAGACCTTTGTCTTTTACGTGCCAGTGGAAGTACAGTGGTGGTGTGGTTGAGTGCACTACGCCCCGAAGCCGGCGATTTGCGTCCGACCAATACAAGTGGCTAATATTTAATCCTTTCCTGCGCCTCCCCTAGGTTGCCTCAGCCTTAAATAATCACCTGGTGCAGTGTGTAAATCTCCACATTTGGGGAAACAAGGGCAGCATTGTGCTGGCCAACCATCTCCATCGCGTGCCGTGCCGGCCTTAATAGATGCTCTCAAACAGCATTTGCCCCAACAGTCTGTTAAAGGCTATGCGGGGGATCTCTGTTATTGTGGAAGTACATGCCGTACCAACAATGCAGTGCGTTGTTTCAAGGCCCATATGTAATGTTATGTAAATACAGATATTACCTCTTCATAACGAACCACTTGCGAACCCGGAATGAAAACTTCAACTGGACCTTGAGGAAACGCGTGACAACGTTAATGTATCGCTGTGTATATGTCATGGTTTAGTTGAACAGGTATTCTAATCAAATGCTAAATTAAAACATGACGTACATTATTCATAGAATACAAGAGAAAAACCCATCAATGATTGGATGTTTGTCAGCGAGCACGATCGTTATATATGTAGGGTGGTTAAGGTAACCCGAACGCTGCGTGGAAGTATGCGAATCGACACGAGAATATACGCTACTGCAGCTATGCTCGTAATAAACGGGCTGTCATTATGAGCATGGTCCGTTATAGGTCAAGCCGTAGTCATTTAAGGAATGCAGAATCGCGCGAAAGCGTCTCTCTGATGTGCGTTCCCGTGTGTGCGCCGACTCCGCAGGAAAGTGCCCCCTCTGCCGACGACTACGAGATGCCAGGCAGACCCAAGGGTGGGCACGGAGCACGGAAGAAGGGGGGGCACAAGCAGAAGCAGAGCGTCCCACCGTGGGACTACCCGTCGCCACCCTTATCCCATCCTCCCCCCTTCCCTGGCTTTCCACCTTACGTGAGCACCTTCGCCCGGTGGGACACTGGAGCGTTGCCGCGCGTGTCGTACGGAGACGCGAGTGTTGTTAGATGAAGAATTAAAAGTGATTGTTAATCGATCGGCAGGTCGCATATCGTGGGGGAAAGCGTGTAGACTCACGCTTTTTCCCTCCATCTGGCCAGCGTAAAAGAATAGGCCAAATACCCCCTAAAGGGGCTCTCTATGCCAGCAGTGGCTTGGCAAAACATTGCAGGGGCTGCATCTTTGCCTGAGTAGAGCTTCCACTCAGCAGTTCGTATTCACTCAAACTGCTGGTGCCTCGTTTTGTTGCGTTTGATTTGACATTTTTCATTTTGTTTTTCAGTCGAACGCGTGGGGAGGATTCCCACCGCCTCCTCCACATCTCTCTGCAGCAGCTCTTCCGGTAGTTGACACACATGGCTGCTCCAGTCGATACGCCGAGAATACGCACAAGTGTGGAAATGTTGTTACTTGGCTACACCACCAGAAAGCCCTTACACCAGGAAGGCCATCAGACTCTCATTCAGAAAGTTGGCGATGTTGGGGTGTTTGTTGCTCATTGAGTGTTTTTGTGTGTAGGAGAATCCCGAAGACCCCATTGAGAAAACTATTTTTACGAGACGAATAGCACCACAAAGTTTTTCTCAGATGGATTCAACAATGAATTTGCTGTACTGCCATTCCCCGAGTATCTCACAGCCCACTGGGCTTGGGAGTTTTCGTGAATTTCGTGTCACCCACCAACCAATCCCATTAGTGCTGGATTAGATGCGTGCCCAATAATGAATATTGCGAGATTATTTGGCTGCTATAAATACCCCCGTAAGCCACTTCGTTTGAGTGGGCAATCAAGAGGAGGACCTCAATATAGATGGTGGGATACTGTGGAAGCAGACCTCGGAGGTAATTTGTCAATTTGTAACAACTGTAGAATCAAAGGGAAGTGGCGATGAGGCATGACGGCATCAACCGTGCTGGCTGTGACGAAGTCCGACTTGACTCTGGCTGTGTTGATGTCTTCACGGAATGGCACCGACGGATCTTGGGTTTATACTTTGTTTTTTTCGGTAAAGTACACGTAGGTAAAAAATAAAATAAATTAAAATGAAGCAACACAAGCCTCCGTCTTCAGGTGGAACCGCCACAGCGAAATTACACCTGAAGACGGAGGCTTGTGTTGCTTCCGAAACGTCGTGATCTAATTTAGTTTTCATTTTAATTTATTTTATACCTAAGTGACTTTACCGAAAAACACAAAAAGTATGGATCCTTGCAGTCACGAAAACTTCAAATCTGGGATCTTGGGTTTGTTTCCGCCGGCTCCCAGATGATTCCACCTCCCCCTCTGCCTCCGAGCGCCGCCTTCCCGGATGACGATGACGAGGCTCTGGGCAGCATGCTGATGGCGTGGTACATGAGTGGATACCACACCGGATACTACCAGGTAAATACTGCACGGCATTTCAATACCGCATCGCACCACTCGGTGTC
The DNA here is from genome assembly GCA_014621495.2 of Entosphenus tridentatus. Lineage (NCBI taxonomy): Eukaryota > Metazoa > Chordata > Hyperoartia > Petromyzontiformes > Petromyzontidae > Entosphenus > Entosphenus tridentatus. The sequence goes on from CM025638.2 coordinate 1,284,149, forward strand.
ATTTATTCCATCGTGGGCGGGCGCAAAAGAACGACCAACCGTGTGAAACTTCAACAATCGGCTCTCTAATGAAGTGGTGGGTACGACCTGTAATTGGGGCATGGCGCTTATTGAAAATGTGAACATTGTTTCATTTAACAGATTGTTTGATTTTACACTGCCACTCAATTGGGGATAAGATGTCAACGATTCCCTTCTAAAATGAGTGCAGGACGGGGCTCCGTCTTCATTGGTGGCCCTGATCCATTCATCACGATTACACGGAACAAACACCGTTCGGTTACACGGTGCTTCATACACACGGAGAAACGTCACTTTCGCGTATCGCTCCCGTGGCCTCTCAGCTGGTTATTAAAGCGTGTACGTGCGCCGTGCCGCACTTGATAGAAAGTGAAATGAAATACTTCTCAGACACCGCTACACAAGTGTTGAGGGTCGATCGTGTGGCTTTGGTTCTAGGGTCTGAAACAGGGAAAGAAGGATGCGATGGCCGGGCGGGGCCCACGCTACAAGTAACAGCAAGGTGAGCTCTCCCCGAGTCACTGGTGGCTCAGTGCTGATTTTGGTGGCGAAATGTTAACGCCTTCGCCTGGTGTGCAGGAGGTTGTGGGCTCCATCCTGATGCCTAAATATTTGGAGTTTGCATGTTCTCCCCGTGGTCACGTGGATTTTTTTTTTCCGGGTCCTCCGGGTTTTTCCCTCCACATTTAGAAACACACCCTTAACAGTATTTGGCTGCTATAAATGTCCACGTGATGAGCCGCGTCGTTGAGCTATCATTAGTGGCTTCTGAAAAATGGCTACGTAGCTCGGTGGGCCTTTCCCGGTAAAATAAAAAAAGTTGATAGTTTTATGGGTCTGTACTTAATGTAGGACATGAGTTTAAAGCTTTGTTAACGAGTCTGGAAAAAATCGTGCAGAGCTTTCCATAAATTATTTTAACTCGAGTTGTAGTAAAGCACAGCACATCGTCTTACAGCGGTGATGTCACCGTAGCGCTTTGTCAGTCGGTGTGCCTGAAAGTCACTTGAAAGTCTTTTAATGCACTCCAATTACGGTTGAAAGCATGAATGCTTTGTCTCTATCCATCTGTAAAGGATTGGGGGGGTGGGGGGCACAGTAATTATCGTAATGATGATCCAATATGAACGAAAAGTTATCCAAGTTGTGATGTTATTGGGGACTAACCCTTTAGACAACCGCAAAACATCATAAAAGTGTTGGCCAATCTTGGTGAATAGGATCTCGGGATAGAGAGATTTTCAAGATTTTCATCGTCTGCCTTCCATAATTGCCCTATGTTTAAATCCTCTGTTATGTTTCGCAGTTGTATTCAGTATATACGATAAAATACAGTATCACTAAGGATGGAGTCATTCATGAATAATAACTTATACACTTAAAACGAAATGATCCCTATAACAAACGCAAGTCGCAAAAATGCGTGTCGGAATCCGTGGGTGCATAGGATTTTACTTTTTTCCCCTTCCCATAACAATGCCGCCTTGGACACACGATCGTGTTTCTTTATTGTTGTTGTAATGTTCTTACCCGCCCTACTGGACATATGTGAGAAAGAGCTTTAAAGCTCATCGGATTCTGAGGTAGAAATCTACGAAGGTTTCTGAGGTATATATCTACGAAAGTTGTTTTAGAGCAGCATCTTGTATTGTTTCCTAAAAGCATAAACAGCTTCCCGCCTAAGTGATTGTGTTTTGTGTTGTAGGATCACGGAGCTGGAATCACGATATTTACACGACGGTGAGAGCACTGGGTGCAAGGCCCCATTAGAAAATACGATTTCTACTCTTTTGTGCACAATAAAAGTCTCGATCATCTGCGAGTGGCAATCGTTAATTCCAAACGGCACCGCACGGAAATCAGTTGGGGTACATGACTGTCTTGATCAGCTCAAGCCAATTGTAAACCGACGTGACTTTTGTGGCCCCCACCCCGTCAAAACACTCTTGCTCCGTCTACCCGGCTTTTGCTCGCTCTCTCCTCTCCCCTTGGTGTTTGTGTTCAGTTTGTTGTCCTTCACCCACACCTCCCATTAGCGCGGAAGTTAAACGCACCCCACATACTCTCATCATCTCCAACATATTTGCCCAAGTCATTCCCCCCCTCCTTCCCCCTCCTGCCCGGCGCTCCTTCCTGCTGCTCATTGAGAGCCGTGCCCCCTTTGTCCATCTTGGGGACTTGCGTCTGAATATCCCCTTCCCAGGCGTCTCGTCCCCGTCTGCCTATCGCGCAACTGACTCGACACCCCTTCCCCAGTGTGCCCATGCGTAAAGAGTCTTCATCTGAAGAAACTTCATGCAGTGAAGAAACTTCCCATTTTCCTTCAAGCTGAGCCATTGCACCGTCATGGAACTGCCCTCCTGGTTAGATGACATCACTGAGCTGCCTTTGTGTCTTTTCACTCGATGGTTTAATGCCGTTAATGAGCGGTTCAGATATGCGAATGTTATAATTACACACTTTATTGCTCAGAGGTTGGCTGAATCCAATGAAACAAAGCATCTATTTCACACACGGGTGTTGTTTTACTGTTCATTGATGGTCTTTGCCGAGGTCACGTATTATATATATATTTGAACCTGGTCGACTTGTGGGTTGGCTGTGCCTGTTCAAAAGCAGCATCGCGGCAGTGCTGGCTCAAGGCTCGGCCGAGCCCAAAAGCCACGGGGGGGGGGGGGTTCCCCCCCACTCACTCCTTTAGTCGGGTCGAGTGGTGGTCAAAATGTCACGTTCCTATCTTGGGGGAGTTATTGACGACACGAGGCATGTAACAATTCCTTGATGCATTAAAGTTAACTCATGCGCACAACACATGCGAAGACAGAATTTACTTTTCCTTGTTTGCTTTTACCCATAATGCCCTGCAGCAACGCGCGAGTTTGTTGTGCGGCGGTCGTCGCTTTTTTTTGCCTTGAACAGGTTCCCATAATTGACGGGGGGGGGGCTCTTGCCAAAACCACGTCGTAATCCAGCACCGTTTCGTTCAACAAGCCTAACTTCTGGTGAGACCCAGGTTGAAATTACTTCATATTTGTGTATGTTGAACTTACATGAACTTATTTTGCACCGTACATAACCAACCATGCGTATCAGAGGGGTCCCGGTTTTGCTTTGCTAAAAAGCTGTTTGACTGGTGGACGCAAGTTATTTTTGCTATTTATTTGTGGAGATAAGAGCTGTTTATTTGCTTTTATCATACATGTATTCCATTTGCGCTTATAGGAATTACGGTTTATGGAAATTACGTTGTTACATTTAGGTAAATGGATCGTACAAAAAACTGTCTGAATGTTAAACTTATTTCACACAGTACGTAGCCAACCAAACGAGAACAAAAGGAGAAAATAATACACAAGTTGGTACACGCGGCAATATTCTAGAATGACCCATAAATTAAATGATTAAATCTGTGGCGTGGTGTTCTGTAATTGAGGCTTCGCGTGAATCAAGCACTGCCGTTTGCGATGACAATGGCGGACTGATGATTATATCACCGATCTGCACCGTACAAGCACTTTTTTCCCGGTTGAGGTTTTGGCCGTGCACGAGTGCAGAATTTTACACTACGTGGAAGCAACGTAGGCAAACCTCAGTCCTTATAAAACACCGGCGCACTCCCGAGCAGATAAAACCACACGCTTGTTAAAATGAGCAGTCACTACCCCCCCCACCCACTCGGGGCTTGTTATAAAACATTTATTGTATAAAAAGTGAAGATTTGGTAGCTTGAAGCAACGTTTTCCTGTTCACCGCACGAGGCTACGCGGACATGACGCCGCATGTTTGAGAAAATACCCACGCGTGCAAATCGTGCGTTAGGAACACTGTTAACCAATGTACAAAACGGCAGTCGCACTGCCCCCTCCCCAATAACAAGAACCTCTGCTACGTTGTGCACTTCCGCTTGACGACGTAAACGACCGTTGAGAGACAAAGTCCCTTTGGCGTGGAAGACTTGGGACACGTGACAATTATTGCAGAGAATTTTTCAAATTGGGGTTTGGGCTACAAACTGAGAAATTCCAAAATAAGAAATTGGTAAATGTACATACACACCGCTTGGAATTTTCTTGCAGCAGTTTGGCACTGGCAATTTTTTGTTTTCTTCCTATGCCTCGTTGCAAAAAGAGTTGCATTACCGTAAGCATTCCGTAAGGGTTCCTTGCCATCATTTTTTTTACAGGTTTCATCCAGGTTGCGTTCTTGGCAACTCGGAACATTCAATCCGAATTCCAATACCCCAATTCTCAGTAGATCCACACGTCACGTTGTGGAGAGAACCAGGATGTTGACGATGTTTACCTGTCCACCAATGGTGGATCTTCCACAACCAAAACTTCACCATTGTTAATGATGCACAAGAGCTGTGCGCTCTGTGGCAGCCTGCCAAAAATAAGCCTCCAATAACCAAATTAAGCACAAAACCCACATTTTAAATGATGGGATTTTTGTGCATTTATTGACAACCGGAATAAGACCATCGAATGGGCTGAACTACGTCGCCCGTTACGTTCGCCCAAGCGCAGGACGAGCCTGGAATTCAATGCCAGGCTTTTTTTGTCGTCAGCAATTGCGACCTCTGGGGGTTCGAGCAGTTTCATCTGCCACCCCCGCCGCGAGCTCTGGTGCCAACCCACTCAACGCCGTGCTGGAGCAGCGTCGCCGCCCAGGGTGTGTCCGTCGCCGCCCTCTTAGGTGTTCTGCTTGTCGGAGTGCACGCAGCCAGGGCAGCAGTGCAGGGTCTCGTGAATGAAGAGATCGCAGTCGAGGCAGAACGGTCTCGCGCACAAAGAGCACATGAACACCTGCGGGGGACACGCGATTTGAGCTTCAAAAAAACGCACGATTGAGCATCAGAGATGAAGAGGTCACCATGTAAATGTTACAGACCACTAAATAAAAAGTCACCTTTGCCCAGCTGTACAGCAGCGGCCACACACGGACATACGTCTGCGTTGATTAGGTCACGCGTGCCCACAGAGCCAAGCACAGTGTCACGCGTGTCTAGGCGAATAGTTGCGTGCACGGAGAGTATGGGGTCACGACCCCACGCAACGTGGTTCACGTGACTAGGTGGCGTCTGGGTATCACGTGACATCACCGCCACCACACATTCGTTTTATTTTGGCCCAACGAGTCGTGTCCAATTCGTGAAGTACTTGAACATGTCATCAATAAGAATAATTTTGAGACGCTGATCGAGTTAAATCGCCCAAGCGTAAGCATTGATGCGTTTGCAGTAAAAAAACATTACACTGTTTTCTTTCAGCTGTACTTGACATCCTTCGCACACCCTGAAACACACACGCACACACACAGTCGACGCTGATGAGGAAACATGTTGACAATGTAATAAAATCACTTTGTGCTTATCCTAAAATCTCGTACGAACGTAGAGGACTGACACACGGCTCACACGAGGTAGAAGGGTGAATGACCCAGTCGGCACTAAACTAAACTTTTTATTTTACCAGGTAAGGCCCCACTGAGCCATGTGGTTATTTTCAGAAGCGACCTCGCTATCACAAACGATACATCAGCAAAGTGGCTTATCAAGCGGACATTTATGACGATCAAATTCTCATCGCATGATGTTGATTCTAAATGTGGAGGGAAAAACCGGAGGTCGCGGATAAAAATCCACACGACCACGGGGATAAAGAGACATCCAAACTCCAAATATACAGTAGCAGGCGTTGGGGGTCGGGATCGAACCCACGACCTGCATCCTAGGCGAGGTATTCGGAAGGCACTGGAGCAATGCACTTAAGTCATCTATATTGAAATCTCATTACTTAGAACTGATTTTTGTGTTTGGTTTGTTGTCCTTCCCCCGCAGTTCAACACACATACGTACAAACTAATGACTAATTTGCCACACGAGCAGGAACCGCCTGTCGCGCAGATTCAGCTGCGCACACACGGCGCACACGGCACACACCGCACACACGGCACACGGCGCGTACCGCTGTCCCGTAAACTTGTCAAGGGGCTGCTCCTGGAAGGCGTCGAGCGGGAACAGGTGGTGGTAGGAGCGCGCCAGGTGCGGCGCCGACACCAGTGTGAGGCCTAGTACGGCAGACATGCGGACGAGAAAAGCGCAGCACGTCAAGGGCGATGACAGCGTGTGCCCACGGTCCGGCGCTCCAGAGACGAGGGGTCGGCGGGTTGCAGAGAATCTCCCAATCCCACTGGGATGCAAACGTGTCCAGGAGGTGGCAGTAAAGCGAATGGATTTGCGAGTTACCAAAGTGTGAGCTTAAGGGTTTCTCCAGGTACTCTGGTTTTCCTCCTACAAATATCGCAGAAGCATCCAGCAGCATCCCAATGCCTTGTGCAATGCTACACCAAGGCAGCCGTACAAGCCACTTGTTCCCCCTTGCGCTGTGACGTAGTTCCGTTCACTCGATCGCATTATATCCAACTCGCATCGGCGTTATAAAAAAACGCATTCCCTAATACATTCAACTTGTGTTATGAAAGCACGCACCGTTCTCGGAGTACAGACTATTTGGATGCTGTCCACACGTGCCAGTGGGGTTGCGTCTGCCGGATTAAGCTAGTGCAGGGCCTGTAGCATATGTTATAAAGGGGCCCTAAATTTAAAAAACGCAAATATAAAAACACATTTTTTACTTGCATAGTAAAGTAATTGGATTTTTTCATTTGCTATACATCCACAATACGACAAATTGCTAACCTTAAACACCCAGTCGTTCATATAAGTTGAAGGCAGTATAGTACTATAGTAATAGAGCAAGTGCAAATTCACTGAACTGGAATTGATAGCTTGAAAGCATTTAGCGCGGTGCCCTTGAAAGTGCGGGGCCCGTAGTATATGTCGCTACAGTTGCTACTGGGATAATCTGGCACTGGGGTTGCGTGCACACACGCCGCTTGCTGGACGGCCAGTAACAGTACGCACCGCACACTTTGCACTCCACGGGCAGCTCGCAGTACTTGGCCCGGCACTGAGGGCAGAAGAAGCCTCCCACGGACAGCACCGGCTTCTTCTCCTTCTGACTCTCCAGCTGCCTGCACGCCGGCGGCACATGACGATCGTCAAACACACAAGCCGTCCGTCGTCATCGACAGCGGCGGTCGCCGTGAGCGGTGGCACTGGCAAAAGGGATCGACAGCGGAGTAATTCAACGTCCTTGATTTTACCAGGCAAGAGCCAGACATGGGGTCAATTACAATTGTGATTGTGGCTCCCTGTACCCAGTCCCGTTGTCGGTCCCTCTCCCTCGCACCCCTCCACTGGAATCAACTTCCCCTGTACATTGAGCAGCACTGCCCATAGACTCAACACTTCCCATAGACTCAACACTTCCCATAGACTCAGCACTGCACCATAGATTCAACACTGCCCATAGACTCAACACTGCCCATAGACTCAACACTGCACCATAGACTCAACACTACCCATAGACTCAACACTGCCCATAGACTCAACACTGCCCATAGACTCAACACTACCCATAGACTCAACACTGCCCATATACTCAACACTGCCCATAGACACAACACTGCCCATAGACTCAACACTG
>CM025638.2:1292515-1304479 GCA_014621495.2 Entosphenus tridentatus
CGGGGGGGGGGGAGCTTTCCTTTATCGAGGAATGAAAAAGGGGACTTTTAAACACCCTCGTTTAGGCTGCGAATGAACACACAAACAGCGGCTTCTGGCTGGCCATCAAAACAAAGACGGTAACTGCATCGCCACGCTTTCAGACGCGCTTCTGCGGCCGTCTGGAATGCTCTTCCGATATTAGGAAGCCACTGGAGCTAAGCACTTTTAAATAATCTAAATTGAAAAACTCCTTTCTTTAAAACTGCTTTTTCTACTAAGTTTGTTGTCCTTCCCCTGCAGCTCCGATTAGCGTGGTTGACTACGTACGGTGCTGAAAGAAATTCAACGTACGGCACGTACAATAAACATCGGGGCTCTCCCGAGGCCCGTGCATGCTCACAACGCCCGGTGGAGCCTTTATGATCACAGAACGGCGAACAGAACGTGCGTGTCGGCCGAGTGTAAGAATGGCCCGCGCACCGACGGACGTGACCCGACAACGCTACAATTGTGTTGAAAATGACACTCTAATAGCCAATTAGTGTGCCTAAATGCTAGTACGGTATTCCCTCGTTATTCACGAACTTTCTGCGATTTTGGCTGTCAGCGAATTGCATCCGCAACTCTCCACGTCTGCATCGAGAGAGAGTGATGAGATAAAGTGATGAGATAGAACTTCTCGAAGATTTAGAAGCATCTTCAGACACAAGAGGCAATATCATTATCCACGAAATTTGCTATTCACGAGCATCTCCGGAACGTTTCCCTTGCAAATAAGGAGGCAATACCGTGGTGAGGGATTGATGTCGTGTTCTGGCTATTGTTGATGTGATGGGCTTCATGTGGCTGCAGGCCATGTGGATTGAAGTGGAGGAATGTATCCAGTCCATGGGCCTTAGGTTCCCTAACCCTGGTTCTAAAGGGTTGTGTCCATTTCTCCACTGTAAGGCATTGTGAAGTACATTATTGTTGTTGTATGTGTCATGACAATGTAACACCGTGAAAACCGACTAACCCATGCGGATTAAGGAAGAGTCCATGTTGGCGCTGACAGGAGGGGGCGTCACGTGGTAAAGCAGCAGCTCCTTGAAGTGGGACTCGTCCAAAATGACGTGGTACGACCCTGCACGACAGGGGACAGTGGTGCATATGGTCGAGAGACAAAAAAAGAGAAAACATTTGTGAACAAAAGCAAAATTAATAAATGCAACAGGTAGAGGCTGTAAATGTCTAAACAGTAACGCAGCGTGTTAGGCATACGTTTTGTATTTCAAATATCCGATGTCAGATTTTTAAGGACAATTTCAGAAAACTTTCAGATACTTTACGTAATAATAAAATCGCGTCTTTTCATGCGAACAAAAGCGACGTCACCCGATGCCACAAGCCTCCATTTTGTGGGAAAAGCGATGGAAGTGATGTCGTATTTTCGGATCAATACCGATTAAAATGTTTTTTATTTTTTTCCCCGGATGATCCAAAAGTTCCTATGAAGACCTTGATTTTCAGATTTTTGGGGAAAATCGGGAACACATCCCCTATAGGCCTCGATAAAAGTCAGAGAAGCAAGTGGCTCAGTGTATTGATAATCGGGTTTTCCCCTTTCTGGCAATAAAACAGGTGTTGAGATATTCTTGGTTCTTTCGGTAAAGTCACGTAGAAGGGAAATAATAAAAGAAAAAATATATAAAACAATAAAATTCTCACGACGTTTCGACTGCAACACAAGCAATCGTCACCAGGTGTGAAATACACAGCAAGAAAATTGTGAAACCCACAGACCTGGAATCAAGAGAGTTGTTTTTTACCTCCGGTCTCTTTCGTAAGAGCCGTGCAGACGTGCACTTCCGCAGAGAGTCCAATGATGGACACACGCACCTTCCCCGCCTTTAAGGTCTGAAACAACGCAGCACAAAACGGCGGTAGCAGTTATGAAGGTGTGTCCCCCTCCCCCCCTGTTATTTGTTCACCGTTACAGTTTTATTATTCTTACACTCATGATGCAGGAATCAACTATTTATCCTTTGCTTCATGCCACGTGTAGACTCATGTAAGCAATGCTTGAGGACAAAATGATAACAATGCGAGTGGAAAAGTGTCAAACAAGATTCTTGAATAAAATAACAAACACACGAGTTGTAAAAAAAAATAAACAGTTTCTGAGGGGACGGGGATGGATCGCCAAGGAATTATTGACATCTGCCGAGGACAGGGGGACGGGGCAACCAAAATAACGAGAGCCATTTTTTTCGAAATCGGTCAACAAATAAAGCCTCAATATTTCAAGAGCCGCAATGCACCATGGGTGAATAGGAGACGGTGGCGGTCCTCAATAAATAAAGTCACCAAGAGCCGCACGCGAGGCTCCGGAGACGCGGGTTGCCGGTCCCCCTGGCCGACGAGATGGAGGGATGACGTCGGCCCGTGTGCAACTGCTGGTTGGATTGGCGCACCGAGGGACGGAGAGAGGAGGTGGCGGCGGCGGCGGTAAAATGACCCGACGCACCTGAATGAGGTCGTAGATGTTGGCCGGATCGCATGTGGTGAGGCTGCCGAACACCACCAGGATTTCGCGACTCGTGTGGCTGGGCATATGTCTGCAAAGTAGGTGGCGCGCACTGCCGTTGCGGGTCCACTCTCCTCTCTTAAGCACAATTCACACGTCCCCAACGTCCCGTCTCACACCGTCTGCAATTCTCTCCCTTTTGTACAATCCGCGACCACCAACAAGTGCTCAGAGCGTAAGCGCACCAGCGCGACGCACATGCAGCTAGCGGCCAGTGCCACAGAACTTGCTACACATTGTAAATGTGATTTAAGCTTTGATGGGAGACCAACATTTTAATACAGGATTTAAGAAGTTCTGGTTCAGGACTCCAATATATATAAAAGTTGTTTATTCAGAAAATCCTGAATAAATAACCGTAGGGAGTGATGATTGGGATACGTTTTCCCAATAGAGTAATTTTCCGGTAATGTTTCAAATTTGCCAAATTTCATGCTACTCTTTTTATAAGAACCTAACGGAGACCAATTCCCACCCCAAGTCCCACCCGGTCCCACCCGGCCCCACCCAGTGTCCCCTCTAGCCCAGCACTCACTTCAGGGTCTCCATAGCCAGCTGCAGCGAGTTGTAGAGGGACGGTTCTCCCAGGCATGTTGACTGGGTGGCTTTCTTAAGAGCCGTAATGTGCTTCTTGGGTGTACCTGTTCAGAAAACTTGGCGTCAGTTTTTGTTATAGGACAACATTATTATTGGTTTTTTTTATTAACTAAGAGCCCGGCACTAACTAAGAGCACGAGTGATGGGGAGAGGGGGCAGAGGTGTTCCGCAGACGACAATCCTGAGGCCGGGTGCCCACGTAGCAGGACAAAGGGACGGTGGCCAGGTGCCCACATTTGAAGAACGGCAATTTGGGGTTGACGTTACGACTGCTACAGCAGTTCGTGTGCTTTGTATGACGCGGCGGCTTCGTTTTAGAAATCCTGTTTTAACTACATCGCTGCAAAGCATCGGTCCTGAACGCCTACTTGGCCCGATGGATCACAACCGTATTTCATGTTTTTGTCGACGGAGAAAAACAAAGCCTTGTATGTTTAATTATCCATTGTTTTATAAATGACTATCCAGTTTTCGAAGCCGGCAGGGTGGCTCAGCGGCCGAGCTTTTCAATCGGAAGCTTGAGAGCCAATTTCCTCAGCCCATCATCCCTCCAGGGTCAATAAAAATTAAATGACCACTTTGTGGTAATTATTTTATTATTATTGGTTGGTCCTATGGAGAGACTTGCCCCCCACCATTGCAATGTGGAATTTCCAGCAGGGCTGTAAACGGGAGATGAGAACCAATGCCTCAAAGCTCGTTTGAGCAGAAATTGTAACCATGTTGCCGTTGAAGATTTGTAGGAAATTCATTTTCCAACATACGGATCAAGCCCCGTGTGTCTTTTTTGGTGTGCAACACTTAGTGACTGTGCTAAGGTATCAAACTCACTTCGCTATGTAAGGTGGCTTAGTTCAACACAAGGCTGGTTTTATTTCCCAGAATCTGACAGCAGAAGTTAAACTTTGCTGGCTTGTTGGGAGGACCACAGGATCAGTCACATGGACCTCCTTGCCACTAGCAAATTGTTACGAATCAAAGAGTCTCTATGAGAATCAAGATCTTTATTTAGACTGCAGGAGGAATCCGATGATCTGTGAAGCTCTTTTTTAAACAGATTTCCAGTGTGGGTGAGTCAGAAAGTTACGCAACAAATGAAAAACGATACCTCCAAGTTCGGTCAACTTCTCCGCCCTTTTATTTTTTGTCGTAATCAATCCGATCTGCGGAACGCAAAAAAGGAGACGTTATTTATTTGAAACTTCAAAAAGGCCACACTTGCGTTGAACAGCAAGAGCTTTATCCGACACGATTTGTTTCATATTCTCACCTGGCTGATGGGATTCTGATAGAAGTACTCCTCCACAAAGTGCTCCAGCAGCTGTTTAAAAGACGGGAAGTAAACTTTGGTGAAGTAAATACAACGCAGGGCAATGCATCACGCCGTATGCCATGGCCAGTGATCCCATGGAGGGTAAATAAAGATGTGAGAAGTGCTTAAACAAAAACATATTTCTTTAATTAAGCTAAGCGCTTATACAAATGAAAATAATCATTCCTATAAGAACATTATATCGATTGATTGCAAACCTCATTCTCAAAATACATGTCACTGACATGACCTATAACTGAATTTTAGATATCGTCACAACAATTACGATTCATGGCGTCTATGTATTATTTTTGCAGGAGAAAGATGGGAGTTGAGATTGGATCAAAGCGATGTCTTGCTCAAATTAATGTTTGGAGTGCTGCTCATCTCCTATTCATAGCCCAGAGTTGGTGCTGGAAATTCTCTATTCCTACGGCAGGGCGAGTACATCAAAAGTGACGACTGCTGTTGACTGCCCCACAAAAGTGGTAAAAAAAAATTGTTATGAACCCCGACCAGGATATTCAATTTCGCAACCTTCCCCGAAACCCTAAGGCGGGCTGAGAATGGCAAAAAAAAAATCTTGGGCACAAACAAACTGCCTTGCCTTGAGAGCACAGGTGAGACGATTGGGCTTCAGGTCTTGGTCTTCCATGCCCCGCGACATATCCACCACCACGAACAGATGCCGCATCTAAAGAATGAGAAATCCCTGCTTCATCCAGACCCTCGGTTGTTGCTGCTGCTCACACAGTGTGTTAATCGCCGGGCTGAGCTGACGATCGGTGCCCATTTTTAAGATGCATCTACTCCCACGTATGGGCTCCGATTGAGCACAGTTGGCTACGTACGGTGTGAAAGAAGTTAAACGTACATACAGTAGACTCTCGATTATACACGCTAATTATGGGCAGCACGGCCGCGGATAATTCACAATCGCTGATAATCCAAAAATATGAATTTTCCGTGGACCTCTATGCCAAAAAACTAATTTTCCCATGCAGAAGAGTCCGCCCACTACGTGTTGAGCAGAGCCACGCCAATCAACATCAATCAAACTCCGCCCACTGTTGTAAAGATATGCAACTACTGTACTATAGAGGCGATCTCGTGGATTTCGGATTAACCGGAGCAATATATTTGTACGGTTTAAGCATGTGACTTGCAATAAACATTTCCAAGAATAACAATGAATAGCTGTTTTTAGATTATTTATTTGGGCTTAAGGAAAAATCCACGAGTTATTAATGTATGTCAAAAATCTCAGGCGCACGGTTAATCCGCAAAGCGAATAAACCGCACGCGGATAATTAATCGAGAGTCTACTGTACATACAGGACAAATGAACAAAGCTGCTTGTTGAGCTTTTAGTCATGTCCCTCATGAGATTTGCCTGGCTTGACCATAAGTGAGCGTTCCAATGTTTTAATCAAAAGTCCATTGTCAGACCGATCCGATAACAAACACATGCTTCTGTGGTACGCTGTGGAGAATCAATGGATTTTATTAAATACTCGAATGAGGTGGCTGGGTGGTTCGGGGGAGATGATTTTTGTGACGAGTGGCGTTCACCCGAGATGAACCAAGGCACTCTTTACAACACATCTTTCTATTTGAGTCGGGGTCACCAATGACTCCATACAAATAAAATAAATGTTCACTTCCAGCATCCTGGCTTACTGGAATGACATTTCAAGTAATGTATCAAAATCTAAATAAATACTGTGTTCCCACAGTAAATAATTGTTGACTTATCCAAAAAGCATTACTTAGGCGTTCAGACTTTTTCTGGAGGCCTGTGCATTGCGATATTTGACCGATTACCTCGCATTTTGGAGAAAACTAATATCAGAAGAAATCCCATGTATTGGAGATAACTAAAAAAAAATCTACAACATACCAAATGTTTCACCTACTACAGGCTATCCCATAGCCATAAAAAGTACGTCTCGCACACACGCAGCGATGTTCTACACTTACCATCCCAAGCCGCACTTGTCCATGAAATTCAGAGACTCTGAAAGTAAACAAGCACAAGTACAGCGAGTCCTCGCTTAACGCGTGTTCGCATAACGCGTTTTCGCGACAGCGGTTTTTCAATCAGGGAACACTTTTCGCACGACGCGGAATGTGCAACCATTATAACGCAACCTCTGAGTGGTCGACGAAGAACTACTTTCTTGAGCTGGGGCGGCTGGACGGTGGGAATTCTGGGTACACGCGCGGAGTGATACGGTACATGGCGGCGTACCCTCACCTCAGTTCTTTGTCCCACCATGAGATGGCGAAAGGCCGATTTTATAGTGCAAATGTGATTAGAATTGGAAGTTTTATTTATTCATTCCCTATAATGCTATTCCTCGCTGAACGCGTTTTCGCTTAAAGCGACACTCTTCAAGAACGCATCTACCACGTTAAACGAGGCATTACTATAGTATGCAGGGCTTTGTTAAAACGCAAAGAGGCAGAGTTGACTTTAAACAACAATGTTGTTTCGTTTAACATGACACGTAGGATGACCAACTCTCAATTGCAAAACATTGACGAATAATTACTTCCATTAATTTTACAGCTGCAATGATTTGAACTTGATGAAATAAACTTGGGCATCGAATTCTGAAGTCAAAAATAGAGTTTGAGGGAAAATAGTCACTGATCTGCAAAGGACAGGAATGTAGCCAACGACTCTAAACAGAACCCTTGCCTCATTAAAGGCCATTAATTGGGTTCAGTGTTGAAAAAAATTGTATATCTGTGATTTACTTAGCTATTAGTTCTATGTATGTGTGTAGAACTTTTTTTTTGCACGTACGTAGCCAACCGTGTTATGCGCGTGTATGTATAACTTATTTTGCACCGTACGTAGCCAACTATGCCATGTGTGTGTAACTTCTTTCGCAAATTACCTAGCCAACCTTCCTAACCGGAGGTGTGGGGGAAGGCCAAACAGTGGCATATGAAGCGGGGTCTTACTTGCGGCGCTTGGCTTGGAAGATGAGATCGTCCACGCTCGCCTTGAGGGAGCCCGACTCATCCTCTTTGAGCACCTCCCTGCACCACGACAGCAGATCGGCAGCACGTCAATGTCAGAATTAGAAACTAAACTAAAAACACTTTATTATTTTACCAGGTAAGGCCCCATTGAACTATTCTATAGCTATTTTTCAAAAGCAACCTGGACATCACAATTGATAGCTCACGAAGTGGCTTATGATGTGGACATTTATAGCGGCCAAATCCTCTAAGCGAATGTTGATTCTAAATGTGGAGGGTAAAACCAGAGGACTCGGAGAAAAATCCACGCGACCACAGGGAGAACATACAAACTCCAAATGTAGTACAGGCGTCAGGGTCGGGATTGAACCCATGACCTCCTATATGCCAGGCGAGGGAGTTTACCGTTTCTATTGAGACCCTGGCTTTTAATGAGTTTTAATCCGAGGAGGATGAATCCACTGCGTCGTTATCATCAAGTACCATTTGATGAGGGTGAACTATTCGGTGTGGAGTTAAGTGGTAGCTGTCTTATCAAACGCCCCACCGATAACGTCCAAATTTCCATGACCAACTTGAGGTGTTCAAGTACAACAAGGTTGTTGTTGTCGTGCCGTTCATTTTTCCAGGCAAGCTTCACGAAAAAACGCCAAAAACTCTTCTTCCAAAGGGTCGTGCCATGGGAATGTCTGGACATCCGAGGGCTTTTTGTGCGTTCCAAGAGCCCAGATCCTTGCAAGGGATAACATCTTCTGGGTCCAGAGGGCCGAACCAAATTGCATGCATTGTCACATCCTGGCCACAGTTCGCATCCCCAACGGGATGGAAGTTTCACAAATCTGCCGTCCACCCAACAGCCCCCTGCCACACGAATGGATCACGTCGCCGTCATCACGCCGCTTAGAGCCCGGCTAGGTGCACGTTAGAGGCCACGTGAAGCGTGGAAGACCACCTGGCCCAGAGGTTCACGGGGACAGTCCCACGTGGAATTACAGGTTCGCCGAGATGACTGGCAGACGCACCACCTGTGCCCACCAATGTGCCAAATTGCCTGCCCCCCCCTCGAAGGCAGATTTTGCTTAATTAACTCTCGACGATTTTGATTTAAAGCTTTCGCGACTGCAGGGATTCATATTCTTGGTTCTTTCGGTAAAGTCACGTAGAAGGGAAATAATAAAATAACATAAATATAAAACATAAATCAATAAACATTCTCACGACGTTTCGACTGCAACACAAGCAATCATTATCATATTATTTTATTACCGAAAGAACCAAGAATGTAACTCTCTATGCTGAACTTCTTTCGCGCCGTACGTAGCCAACCGTGCTAATCGCGGCACGTGATAGTCGTCGTTGCCGCGGCGAGCGAGAGGAAGTTCTCACCAAGTTCTTTCATAATCTCCCTCCCAGCGTTTGGCCCGTTCCGGCTCCTCTTCCATCCTTTAGCTCTTGTGTTGTTGTTGTTGCTGCTGTTGCTGTTGTTGTTGATCGTTGGTGTGGCTCACGTCTCGCTTTGTTTGCTGTGGTGTCGAGGGCAGGGTGGGGGGGATCCTTGTATTTGATTTCATAACACAGATACGCCAGCACGCCCCAAGCCGATTGGCTGACGCTGCCGCGAAGTCGATTGGACGGGCAGCCGCTGAAGGCCGCAGCCAATCAGAAGCCGTGGGTGGAGACCGTTGGACGCTTGTGCGCTTTACGAAATCTAAAGGGCGTGAATGTTAAGGTTCCTTAGGGTTCTGTGGGGCCACGTGGGTTACACCGTGTCTGTTGCAATAAATCCGATGAGCTGTAAAGCTCTCATACTCCACCCCCACCCTCACAAATGTCCAGTAGGATCGGGTGAGAACGTTAGAACAACACACGATAAAAAAAACACGGAGTGCAAAGTATCGGAAAAGTAAGCCGATAACTCAAACAAAACGATATTACTGGTAGGAACCTCCTGGTTACACCAGCCCACAGGGGATTATTGTGTCCGTCCGTCCGTCGTGCAGGGAGGGGCTGGGTGGGGAGGGAGGGGCTGGGAGGGGAGGGTGGGGCTGGGTGGGGAGGGTAGGGTGGGGCTGGGTGGGACTTGGTGGGGAGGGGCTGGTCATCCCGTGGTGCCCTTATAAAACTCAACGTTTAACCTACTCACGCCGGCTTGTGCTCGCCCTCACAGTCGGGCATATTTGCGGAATACACCACGCCGCCGTTGACCCTGGCCATTGACCGAGCAACCCAACGTTCGTCCACTCGGTGCTCCGACCTCGAAGCTACTTGACCTCCTCCTCGCTCACGATATATACAGCAGCACGATTGATGAATCGGCCTTACGACCACAAGACTAGCGAGGGTAATTGTGATGTGTTGGTTTGCCAGATTAATTTAGAGGTGACATTTGCTCACCCGTAAGGGGTCGTCCATAAATGACGTCACGCGATTTTTGACCCGCCCCCCTCGTCACACGGCGTATCAAATAGTCAGACCCCCCCCCCCACAAAATATAACATGCTTCAAATCGCTTTAAACTATTGTCATTGTAGTGCGTATTTAATGTGGCGCTGCACTCTGATGTTGTAGGAGAAAACATTTATTAAAAAGTCTATTTAATTAAGTAGAAAGTGCTGTCGATATTTATTTAAAGTTGTGCATTTTGATGTGATCGTCACATTTTTCAACCCCCCCCTTCCCCTAGTTGCGTGACGTCATTTATGGACGGCCCCTAAGAAGGACAGCCATGGAAATAAACTGCAGCGATGAGGAAATCTATTGACGAAGGTACCGAAGGAGTGTCAAGTCACGGAGGCAGTGTCTCATTACGAGTAAGCCGCATTTTGTGAAGCTGAATCCTGGCCCGTATGGCAGGAGTCGTGTTTGTGGCCCACCTCACCAGAATTGGCAACATTGCCTGCACGCTAACATGTGGCTGCATGGGATAGTGGTAGTAGCAAAGTGGTTTGTGCACTAGGCGTTGAAAGTTTTTAAACAGGATAATACAATTGCGCCTTCTGTTCAGAAACTCGTGGAGAATTATTGATGACGGTAATTATAACATCTAATTACTGGAAATGTATGTTGAACTTCTTTCGCACCGTACGTAGCCAAATGTGCTAATCCGAGGTGCTTGGTAAGAACAACAAACTAAACACAAAAAGCATTTCTGAATAAACTAGTTTTTAAAATCTGGATGATGATTTAAAAGTGCAGAGCTCCAGTGGCTTCTTAATATCAGAAGGAAGAGCGTTCCAGACGGCTGCAGAAGCGCATCTGAAAGCTCGCAATGTACTCCAGAAAATGCAATGTACTCCAGGAAACGATTGAAAATTTTTAACGGTAGAAGACCTTGATTATTGAATGTGGCTACAAAGTGAGGCTCAATATATTTCTGTGAGAAAAGTCGCGTACAACATGATGGCAAACCGATTCAAGACGCCGGGAGGGGGGTCACAACTGCAAGACACATTCGAGTAATGAAATGCGTGTTTATTGAGGGCAGTCGTCGGATGTGGAACTGAGATTACAACAAATAGTGATATTCTTGGTTCTTTCGGTAAAGTCAAGTAGAAGGTGTGGATTTCACACCTGATGATGATTGTGGATTTCACA
Source organism: Entosphenus tridentatus (assembly GCA_014621495.2). Classification (NCBI taxonomy): domain Eukaryota; kingdom Metazoa; phylum Chordata; class Hyperoartia; order Petromyzontiformes; family Petromyzontidae; genus Entosphenus; species Entosphenus tridentatus. Next base: position 1,303,561 of record CM025638.2, read on the forward strand.
CCTGATGATGATTGCTTGTGTTGCAGTCGAAACGTCGTGATAATTTTTATTGTTTTATATTAATATTATTTTATTATTTCCCTTCTACGTGACTTTACCGAAAGAACCAAGAATATGAATCCCTGCAGTCACGAAAGATTTAAATAAAAACAAATAGTGAATTAGGTGGTCGAGAGCTGTCAGAAAGGCTGAACATCAACATGAAAAGCAACACGTGGTCTAAAGAGCAATGCATGCAGTGTTCCTTGCATGGGTCTACAACTTGATTGACAACATGCAAACTGCGTCTCGTGTCCATGGGAACGTGCGGCGAGTCCAATGGCAATGTTTGTTTGTGTTCGTCGTGTGAAGACGATGTGGGAATCCGTTTTCGTGTTCGTCGTGTGAAGACGATGTGGGAATCCGTTTTCGTGTTCGCTCACGGGGAGAGAGACACCACTCCCGTGCCCTTGCCACCTGCAGACGCAGCACAAATTCAGCCTGAGGACTGTTTGGGGGCCCTCTTAGTGAGCACCTTTCTAGGCCACGTGATGTGCATTGAGATTGCATTGAGATTTCGTATGTTTATTTATGTACGTATACAATACAAAGATCTCTCCCGTGTAGCCTTAACAGACTGTTGGGGCAAGTGCTGTAAGAGAGCAGCACCTATGAAGGCCGGCACGGAAACACGAGGGGGGTGGGTGGCCAGCACCACGCCCGGCCGCCTTTGTCTCCCCAGTGTCGATGTTTACACATCGGTACTAGGTACTCATGAGGCCGAGTCGACCTAGGGGAGGCCCAGAGCCGGTTAAGATAATAATCGGTGTTGGCTTTGAGCGGGAATCGAACCCGGAATCGCCGGGTTCGTAGCGCAGCGGCGCTAAACGCGACACCACCGCTTCCCCACAACACCACCACCACCACCGCTTCCCCACAA